>JABUQX010084184.1:45000-47500 GCA_015478945.1 Trachelipus rathkii | reverse complement strand
CTGTTCGTTAACCTTCGATTCCGCTGTGTTCGAGGCATAGCATTGGTAACTCGAGCGACTTCTTTTTTTACGTTGCCGGCTTGCTAGGCCTGTCGCCACAACATCCTATAGTGTCCGATGGCAGGGGTTTCATGGGAAGAAATTAATAGGCATAAGGGTGTTCCCAGCCCCTTGAACCATACGAAGAGAAATCTCCTTATGATCCGACTACGCTGACATATTCATTCATCTTCGACCAACTTTCAGTTACTGCAGATCTTATAATTTAAATTCAAAATTGTTTTTTTAATAAAAAGAACAAGCTATAAAAATTTGATACTCCTCAACTAATTTTGTTAAAGTATCCATTATTCCTATTATTTACAATTATTAAATAGGCCAAGAAATGGAAAATTTTGGTACTTTTATATATATATACTGTATATATATATATATATATATATATATATATATATAACATTTAACTATATATATATATATATATATATATATATATATATATAACTCATGCTATATATATATATATATATATATATTAAGAGGTGTAGCGGATATCCGCATCCGCATCATTTTCTCTATCCGCATCCGCATTCGCATCCGCATGAATTTTTTGCGGATAGCGGATAGTATTTATTTATGAATTATGAAACTAAATGTTTCTCAACTTTCTGCAACGCAAGATGTTCAGACTCGGAAGAAATAAATGAAGCTGTCTTCCCTTACGCTTCGAACAAACACAAAGGTGAAAGGCCTGACAGGTGATGATAATACGGTTTTAGGTAATTGTATTACTCTTCTTAAACCGTTTGAAGAGGTAACTAAGACTATTAGCTCAGAAAATTCTTGTTTGTCAGACGGGATTCCTCTAGTTGCAACGATGAAAGCTGTGCTAAATACTGCTATTAAAAGTAAGGGACTTTCAAAGATGACAGAAACACTCATGCTGGAGATAGATAATAGATTTCAAATTCTGCAAAACGATTACGCATGTGCAATAGCAACTTTTCTGGATCCTAGATACAAAACCAAATTTCTTGAACCACGTGTTTCACAGAGGGTTAAAATTTATTTAGTATGCCTATGTGATAAAATTCTGCTAAAGGCAGAAATTTTACCAGCCAACAAAAAGGAAAAGATTACAGAAACACACACACATTTACCATCTGTTAGCGAAACCATTGCTGAACCCATGAACGTTCTTTTGGCTTCTAGCATCGATGAAGAGTCTTGTTCAGAGGTGTCAAAAGACACTCTGTCATTGATCGAAGATTATCAAAAGCGAAAACTCTTGGAATCAGATAAAGATCCATTGATTTGATGGCGTGATAATTGTAAAAGTTTTCCACATCTTGCAGAACTCGTCAGGGAATACTTAGCATGCCCTTCAACAAGTGTGGCTAGTGAGCGTCTTTTCAGCAGTGCAGAGAAGCAAACTCTCCCTTGAAATGAGTACTAATTTCCAGAAATTGTGTTATATATATATACTTAACCCATGAAGTTTTAAAAGTGGAGGCTGGGGACAGGGTGGTATGGTGCAAAGAGTTGGGTTCACGTCCCGCAATCTATTAACACAGGTATATATATATATATATATGCTATATATATATAACTATATATATATATATATATATATATATATATATATATATATATACTATATATTTATACTGCTATATATTACTGTGGCTAGGAACTCTAAAAAGTTAACTATCCGCTATCCGCATCCGCAATCCGCGGATAGTGATTTTACTATCCGCATCCGCATCCGCATCCACATCCGCGGAGCATCCACATAACCTAGTACTAGCTATAGATATATATATATATATATATATATATATATATATATATATATATATATATATATATATATATATATATAATTCAGACTCTGGAGACGTAGGTTGTGCTTATATATAGAAAGCTATAGATAGAAAATAAAAAAAGAAAAGAACAAGTGAAGTGGGTAATCAGAATTGACTGAAAGATTCAAATGTGAAAAATGAAATACTATATTTTGAATGTTTTTTTTTTTTTTTATGAATAACATCTGAAAAGAAGAATAAGGTAATTTTTGATGTTTTCAAAAACTAAATTTGTTTTTCAGAAAAAAATATTTTGATTAAATGAAAATTATACTTCAAAATTTAAAAATAAAATTAATCTGTGATTTCTGCGGTGAAGCGAAAAAAGTTTGGAATCATGAACCTTTTGAAAATTTGGATTTATACGAGTAATATTTCATCGACTGAGGATGTAAACTGTGTTGTCGTGACGCCTCTCGAATCTGCTTCATTTCCATGGCTCAATAAGAGGGCTGTTCAACATATGGTTGCTAGAGATTGGGATCATTCTACAATCTAGTGATAATATTAATAATTAGTAGTGTTAAAAGTGATAGTGTTTTTAATTCGTGTTAGTGTTATTAATTAATTGGTGATACTATTATTAATTGGTGATAGTGTTATATATTTTTGATAATAATAATAATAATAATAAT
>JABUQX010084184.1:25000-35000 GCA_015478945.1 Trachelipus rathkii | reverse complement strand
TATATTTTTCACAATATATCAAGTAGGTTCTACACTACTAGATACATGCAATTAAATAAAAACTGTCTACTGCTCTTTTGAAAACTGTCTACTGCTCTGAAAAGAGGAGCTGCTGGGGAAACCTACTAGTTTTCTTCGAGCCCCCAATAATTAAAACAAACATGAAATTATAATGCTTACAATATTTACTATAATTAACAACAACCAATAATAACAAAAATAATCATAGTAATAATTATGGTATAGTAATTAGATTAATATAATTATCACAAATACTGTAGTAGAATATTAGAAGCAATAAAGTGATTTTAATAATAATAATAATAATAATAATAATAATAATAATAATAATAATAATAATAATAATAATAATAATAATAATAATAATGATAATAATAATAATAATAATAATAATAATAATAATAATAATAATAATAATAATAATAATAATAATGAAAATTAATAATAATAATAATAATGATAATAATAATAATAATAATAATATTAATAATAATAATAATAAATGAATAATAATAATTATAATAATAATAATAATAATAATAATAAATAATTATAATAATAAATATTAATAATAATAATAATAATATTGTATTAATATGTAATAATAATAATAATAATAATATTAATAATATTAATATAATAATAATAATATCTAAAACTAACAATAACAATAAGTAAAAATAATATTAATAACAATAATATTAATAAACATAATAATAAATAATAATAATAATAATAATAATAATAAATAATAATAATAATAATAATAATAATAATAATAATAATAATAATAATAATAATAATAATAATAATTAATAATAATAATAATAATAATAATAATAATAATAATAATAATAATAATAATAATAATAATAATAATAGTAATTATAATAATTAAACAATAATAGCAATAATAATAAGGAACAAAATAATAATAACATTTCATTTTACACTTGTGAAATGAAAATTGCTATCCCCACAACAATTTATTTACAGGATAATAATAATAATAATAATAATAATAATAATAATAATAATAATAATAATAATAATAATAATAATAATAATAATAATAATAATAATAATAATAATAATAATAATAATAATAATAATAATAATAATAATAATAATAATAATAATAATAATAATAATAATAATAATAATAATAATAATAATAATAATAATAATAATAATATAAAAATAATAATATAAAAATAATAATAATAATAATAATAATAATAATAATAATAATAATAATAATAATAATAATAATAATAATAATAATAATAATAATAATAATAATAATAATAATAATAATAATAATAATTATATGTTAAAGCAAGATTAAATTTCAATATAGCATCTTTTTTAAATCTTAAAATGATGTCATTTTCTATTCATCTATAATCTATATTAAAAATGCAAAGTTTAAACTTACTTTGCCTCAAAGAGAGACGGAAGAATATTTTTCACTCTGTCAACTTTAGTTACGTTTGAACACATCGAGCAATCGACGGGAGGTCGGAAAGTGTCCTGAATTATTGAGGGCATATCCAGAGTACACTGAAATATATATATATATATATATATATATATATACTATATATATATATATATATATATATATATTTTTTCTTATGTATGTATATATATAAATCTATTACAACATCTACATTTATTTGTACATTTACTTTGTATATATATATAACATATATATATATATATATATATAACTCTGTATATATATATATATATTATATATATATATATATATATATATATATATATATATATATATATATATATATATATATATATATATATATATATATATATATATATATATAGTGAGCCTTTTTTCATAAGTTCGCTTTAAAATGTGACGCTTGCATTAAAAATAAACTCTAACGGAAAACGCTTTATAATATACTATAATCATATTTTAAATATGCAATAAGGCCATATTTGAAACCATTTTTTAATAATATAACGTGTTTTGTGTTAAAAATATAGTTTTCAAACATGTAATAAAATAACATTTATCATGATAAATCTGTGTCCAATATAAAGACAAAACAAATAATGTAAAAAAAAAAAATATATCATTCTTGACTGCATTTCCTTAATTCACTTTTTCCCTCCAAAATGAACAAAATTTGGCGGGTGATTGAAAAAGCCCGCGAACGATTTAACCAATAACTATTTTATATATTGATATAATTTTAAAGATATAATGTTATATATACGATATTATAAAATAGTTTAATAAATGAAATGTTTTTTTATATTTTCGATTTTGATATATTGTAATTAAAAAAGTATAAAAATATGTAAAACATAGTATTTAAATGTAAAATGTATTTTATTTTATATATTGATTCTATACTATATATTTCAAAAAATTTATAATAAGATAAAACTAAATATTATGTTATCTATTATCTAATCCAAATAAAAGAAAATCTCATTAAGAACTAAGAAGTCGTTTAACCTAAAACCCAACAAAAAAGAAGTTCGTCTCCAAAATGAAAACTACAAAGAAGAAAAAGAAAATATTCCAGAACTGAAGACCATAGTGTATTAATATAAATTATTTTTATCTATGAGAAGACCATTAGAACACCCAGTCTACCGTGAGCGTCTTCAGTTAACAACCACAACTACCTATTAATATAAATTGGTGACCCCGAAGTGTTTTTTAGTTTTACTGAAATGAAAAATTATTCTTCACACATAAACGCCTCTATTGTCAGTTGAAACAGAAGATCCAAGAAGACTGAGACGGTCTACAAAATCCAACTTTTAAAGTGGAGGAGTAATCCAAATATAACAAACAACGACTCCTTCACTTTGTATGTATATATATATATATATATATATATATATATATATATATATATATATATATATATATATATATATATATATATATATTTATATAGCATATTTAAATTTAGTTAATGTATATATATATATATATATATATATTCAATTGACAATAAAACTGAGCTAATTCACATTTTTATTTCCTGCTCTTCAGCAACATAGTTGATCTCTTTTAAGCTAAGCTATTTCATTGCTCTCTAGACTAGGATTCTTATAAGAGTTTGTTCAACTGCTCTCCAGATTTTTTTGCCTTTCTTCTCTTTCTTGACTTTTCCATTTTGTTTTCTTTGTGGTTCTTTTATTTTTTACCACCTCTTTATCATGTATTATTAAAATCAACAATAGATAGATAGATAGATTGATAGTGAGATAGATAAATAGATAGATAGATAGATAGATAGATAGATAGATAGATAGATAGATAGATAGATAGATAGATAGATAGATAGATAGATAGATAGATAGATAGATAGATAGATAGATAGATAGATAGATAGATAGATAGATAGATATATAGATAGATAGTAGATAGATAGATAGATGGATAGATAGATAGATAGATAGATAAAGAAAGGCTGGCAGATAATATGAGAAAAGCGAATCTTCTTCTTCTTCTTCTTCTTCTTCTTCTTCTTCTTCTTCTTCTTCTTCTTCTTCTTCTTCTTCTTCTTCTTCTTCTTCTTCTTCTTCTTCTTCTTCTTCTTCTTCATCTTCTTCTTCTTCTTCTTCTTCTTGTAAATTGTGAGAAAGATTATCAATCACTCCAGAGCGATTTGAATAAGATTGTAAATTGGTCAAAAACGTGGCAAATGAAATTTAATACCGATAAATGTAAGGTTATACATTTTGGAAGTAGGAACAATGAATATGATTACAAAATAGATGACTCAGTTATCAAAGTTGTCAGTGAGGAAAAGGATCTAGGGGTATTAATTAATAAGGATTTAAAGTTTGCGAAACAATGTGCTGAAGCTGTTAAGAAAGCAAATAAAGCTCTAGGCTTTATTGCCAGAAACTTCGAATATAAATCTAAAAGTATAATAGTTCCTCTCTATAAAACATTAGTTAGACCTCATCTGGAATACGCAGTGCAGTTTTGGAGTCCATACCTCAAAAAGGACATAGAAAAAATTGAAAGAATTCAAAGAAGGGCAACCAAATTAATACCAGAATTGAGAGGTAAATCATACGAGCAACGACTACGTGAATTAGATATCCATTCTTTAGAGACAAGAAGATTGAGAGGAAAATTAATAGAAGTTTTCAAAATACTAAATAAATTTGACAATATCGATTACAGGCAATTCTTTAGATATGATTTTAATGATGTAACACGAAGTAATGGGCATAAACTTTGTCATAAACGATTTCAAACAAATATAGCAAAGAATTTCTTCTTACGATGTAATTGAGAAGTGAAATAGTCTCTCTTATGAAATAGTGAACAGCAGCAACATCGATTCATTCAAGAAAAAGTTGGATAAATACTTTAAGGAAATTGGTCTTTGAACTTCAATTCAACTCGATTTTTATTTTATTAAAACACTAGAATTAGACGTGACCTAGATAAAGTAAACTCAAACAAACTATTGAGATCATTTGGTAAATGTTAAAAGTACATCTTAAAAGATAAAGTAAACTCAAACAAACTTTGATATTCACCGCTTAGAACATATCTGTTCCTAATACATCTGTTCAAATCATTTACACTTGGTCGGAAAATAAACCGAAAACAAATGGCTGTAGTTGATGGCTTTGATGTTTACCGCATAGAACATATCTGTTCTAAGACGGTGATCTAATCGATCACACTGAATAACTGTAATAAATAGGTTTGATGTTCACCGCATAGAACATATCTGTTCTAAGACGGTGATCTAATCGATCACACTGAGTAGGAAAAATAATCCAAAAACAAAATTTCTGACACTTGTAGCACTATGATGTTTGATGCTTAGAAACATTTCTGTTCTGAGTGAGCAAACTCATAACTGTAATGAATAACTGTAATAAATAGCTTTGATGTTCACCGCATAGAGCATATCTGTTCTAAGACTGTGATTTAATCGATCACACTGAGTAGGAAAAATAATCCAAAAACAAAATTTCTGAAACTTGTAGCAATATGATGTTTGATGCAGAAACATTTCTGCTCTGAGTGAGCAAACTTATATGTAACGACAGTGGACACATCAACACAAACAAAAATGGAAGAATTTTAGAATTCCTCCTTGGCCGACCGACGAAAAGTCAAATGCAAAAAAATATTTTCGATAATACCGCTCGAGCTGAAAACGCATCCAGGGGTCAATACCAGATTGTTGATGACGCAGATGAGGCATCATTGGGTTTGGTAGGGATAAAGACCGTAAACACCGTCAGGGCGTGTTGGTAGAAGAAAAACTTTTATAGGGTTTCTTCTTCTTCTTCTTCTTCTTCTTCTTCTTCTTCTTCTTCTTCTTCTTCTTCTTCTTCTTCTTCTTCTTCTTCTTCTTCTTCTTCTTCTTCTTCTTCTTCCTGCTTTATCTTCTTCTTCTTCTTCTTCTTCTTCTTCTTCTTCTTCTTCTCTCTCTCTCTCTCTCTCTCTCTCTCTCCTCTCTCTCTCCCTCTCTCTCTCTCTCTCTCTCTCTCTCTCTCTCTCTCCTCTCTCTCTCTCTCTCTCTCTCTCTCTCTCTCTCTCTCTCTCTTAAATTTCTTCTTCTTCTTTAAATTGACAGTTCACTTTTACATTTGTTTACTCTTAAATATATATTGAAAAATTGTAAATTATAAAATTGTAAATGTTCCACTTATTGAACTAAATTTGTGAATTGAGTTATTATTATTATTATTATTATTATTATTATTATTATTGTCAATCGATTTTTATTGTTGTGTGTGTGTGTGTGTGGTGTGTGTGTGTGTGTGTTATTATTATTATTATTATTATTCATTATTTTTGTGTGTGTGCGTGTGTAGGTGGGTGTGTGTGTGTATGTGTGTGTATGTATGTATTATTATTATTATTATTTTAAAGAAGATAGAACCTAAATGTTGATTATTCAAGTAAATTTCAATAATTCAATTATAGTATATATATATATATATATATATATAATATATATATAACTAGAGCGCTCTACCTTATATATATATATATATATATATATATATATATATATATACTATATATATATATATATATATATAACTATATATATATATATATATATATATGCCTATAACTATATATATATATATATACTATATATATATATATACAGTATATATATTAGAGGAGGCCCGGCCACCTGTACTTCCTCTGTAAAACCGCGCCTGAGGGGGCCCAGGTTCGAGACTGGGTTGGAGCGAGAGAATGTGAGCTATTCTCTATTAACTCTAGCTTCGTCCCACTCAGACGTTAATGAGTACATTTGTGGTGTGCTTTGCTACAAATGGGAATTAATCGCGGCGTCCGCGATAGGCCTGGCCAGCCAGCGGACTTAGCCGTTAGGCCCTTGTTTCCCAAGGACCTTTCTCGAAGGGTCCCACTGACAGGACGAAAGTCCTTACTGGGGGTTGAAGATTAATTTAATTATATATATATATATATATATATATATATATATATATATATATATATATATATATATATATATATATATATATATATATATATATAACAACTGCTACCAAGACATTGCAGTCTGATAGGTATTAAATAGTATAAACTCTTGAGTGACAATTAAAATAGGAATTGAACTATCTTGTCAAGCCAACTTGAAAATCGATGCTTGAATGGAATTTAAAGATATAGCTTAAAATCATATATATATATATATATATATATATATATATATACTATATATATATATATATAATTTATATATATATATATATATATATATATATATATATATATATATATATATATATATATATATTTATATATATATATATATATATATATATATATATATATATATATTAAGATATAATAGAAATATACCCTTAAATATATATATATATATATATATATATATATATATATATATATACAGATGGCATCACCACTCACGGACAGAGCCCTTATCAAGGAGGGGTGTTATTATTAATATTATCATTATCTTTATCATTATTATTTATTATCATTATCATTATCTTGGCGCTAGTTACATGAAATAAATTCTTTGCCAAGATTTCTCTTGTTTTATTTCTCTATGGTGGGGTTTTTTGCTTCCTTAACGCAGGTTTGATCCACAATTTTATTAGTTTTCTTTTCGCAAGGGTCAGGACTGTCAAAATCCATTACTTCTACAGAGTTTTCCAGGTAATTTTACTAAGAGGTTCGTAAATTATTATCTAACAACCAAATGCTGAGCAGCTCGCTTGTTGTGCCATGAAAAGAAGCACTTCAAATTTGTCAAAAATATCTTTTCCTTTTAATTTATATTTTTCTTGTGCTCGTAAACTAAATAGAAATTTCAGAATTTAGTTTTTTAGATTTGAAATACTTTATAACCAGTTCAGGTCCCTGAACTTTCCTCTCTTCAAATATTTAGATCCCCTCCGAAAAAGGTCTCCTAGATCTAACTCTCCTCCTTGCCTCTCCCTTGCCTCCTCTCTCTACGTCTCCCCACCCCCTCTTCTGCCTTCAATGCATCAACCCTTGAAAACAGTCGATCTTTATTATATATTTACATATATATATATATATATATATATATATATATACTGCTGCTGATATATATATATATATATAGCCATATATCACTTCTTATATATATATATATATATATATACTTGGTGCTACCCAAAGGTTCTGGGAATTTGAATTGCCCTTGCGAAGAATGAAGTATGCCCTTCTGTACTAGATGTGGCAAACAGTATGCTTTGTGAATCAGTGTGCCAACAGCCATGTAGCTGAAATGACACCCTTATTTTTTGCTTAGTGCGAATTTGTAAGGATAGGTTTCATTGACTTGGCGTTCCTTTCTTCAATCGATATTACGGATTTTAATGGATTAGAATCTGCATTAAATTTTGTTTCAATCTTAAAAAAAGCTGCTGCAGAAATCCACCGTTGCTACAAGAAACATATGGAGATAATGCCATGAGCAAAAGCAAAACCTATTTATGATACAAGCGCTTCAAGGACAGACGAACAGATGCCGATGTCGGTGAGGGTTCCGGACGACCGTCAACAAAGACAACGCTGGAAACGAAAGAAAGGGTTAGCGAATCTCTCCTTGTTAATCGTATTCGAACAATCCACTCTTGTTTGTAAGATAGTTGGAGAGTCATATGAGAGAGATCAGCACATTTTCTCGGACGTTTTGAACATGAGACGCATTTGAGCGAAATTTGTACGCTCCTGTCTGTACGGAACTTAAACAACAAGTAAGAGATAACCAAAACTTCATATCCAATATCTTAGCTTTTGATGAATCATAGGGCTACGGTTATTATTATTATTATTATTATTATTATTATTATTATTATTATTATTATTATTATTATTATTATTATTATTATTATTATTATTATTATTATTATTATTATTATTATTATTATTATTATTATTATTATTATTGAAATCCTATTTTACTACCGTAGGGGCATCCTTAGCAGCCGAAGTTCTGGAAACGAGAGGGTCTTTGCCAATATTTTAAAAAAGAAATCTCACCTATATTAGCCGCTCTTTATAACAACTCAATTGAATTACATCATTATCCAACTGAATTAAAAATCGCAAAAGTTACCCCTGTTCCCAAGAGCTCTGACACCTCCCTTCCGAAAAACTCTCGTCCGATTTCAATCCTACATACAACTGGTAAAATCTTTGAAAAATTAGTCCATGCACAACTTACTAATTACTTGCATGAAAATGGGCTTCTCTCACAAAATCAGTTTGGTTTCACCAAAAACCGCAACACAGAGGATGCTCTGATATTCCTTACTGAAAAACTATACAAAGCACTAAATGAAAAACAAACATGTGTACTTTTACTATTAGATTTCTCGAAAGCATTCGATGTAGTTCCACACAACCTACTCTTAAACAAATTAGAGAGACTTGGTATCACTAATGGTTCACTACAATGGTTTCAGTCATACTTATCTGACCGAACACAATACGTTCGTTTAGGAGACACATCATCCTCACTTGCCTCAATTTCCCACGGTGTCCCTCAGGGCTCTATACTGGGGCCGCTATTCTTTAATATATATATACAAATGACTTTCAAAATTGTCACAGTTCAATACACTCTCAATATGCTGACGACACTGCAATCTTAATATCAGACCGTAATATAAACACACTTAACGAAAAAGTAAATAATGAATTAAAAAACATTATAACATGGGTAGAGGCAAACAGACTCTCCCTAAATCTACAAAAAACAAATTACCTAGTAATAACTAATCAAAAGAACCCTGTTCAACTAAATGTAAGAGCAAAAGATATAATTATAAATCGGCTATCGTCTGCCAAGTTATTAGGTGTTATCCTTGATGACAAGCTTTCTTTCAAAGAACACATAAATAGTCTCATTAGCAAACTATCCTATGCTAACTATGCATTCCTTAAGATAAGGAATTTTGTTCCAAAATATATTTTAAAAAACCTTTACTATAGTCTTGTTTATCCTCACCTACTCTACTGTCTTTCAGTATGGGGTTGTGCAAGTGAATACCTGCTACAACCTCTAATCGTTATGCAAAAAAAATAATTCGTGTAATATCAGGGCCCCGAAACTACCGTGAACACACAACCCCACTATTCAAAAATTTGTCTATGTTAAAACTTCATGATATTTACACCCTTACAGTAAGTAGTCACATCTTTAAATTCACAAACGGAACTGCAAATGATCTTTTGACAAACATAATTGTACAGAACCAAACTTTGAGAACAAACAATCTCCATAGCACAAATTTCCTTACCTTAAACAAAGCAAAACTCACCCTAACGAAATCTCGGAGGGCCATCTCATATAAGGGCATAGATTTGTGGAATAATCTCCCTAAAAATGTTCAGGAATCACTCACCATTGGGTCGTTTCGTAGAAATATCAGAAACTTCTTATTATCTAAATACTAACGAGGGCAT
>JABUQX010084184.1:20000-22500 GCA_015478945.1 Trachelipus rathkii | reverse complement strand
TGACGTACGGAAGGGGAAGTTGCTTTCCAAATTGATAAGCTATTAATAAATAAGTCACCTGGACCAGATGGATTTTATCCGATGCATCTAAAAAATTTGAAAGATATATTAGTAAAACCTCTGACGATGCTTTTCAATAAGTCTTTACAAGAAGGGTTAGTACCTCATAATTTCAAACTTGCAAATATAACTCCTATTTTCAAAAAAGGAGATCGTAAGCTCCCGAATAATTACAGACCAATTAGCTTAACTTCTATAGTTGGCAAAATTTTTGAAGCAATACTAACTAATAGATTAGTTGCACATCTTGAAGATCATGGATTGCTCAAAAATTCCCAACACGGTTTTAGAAGAAATAGATCATGCTTAACAAATTTACTAGAATTCTTTAATGTGGTTATTAACGATGTAGATAACTATAAATCTTTTGATGTTATTTACCTAGATTTTCAAAAAGCATTTGATACCGTCCCTCATCAAAGATTATTGGAAAAGCTTAGAGCTCATGGTATTCGAGGAAGACTTTTAAATTGGATTCAAAATTGGTTATTGGACCGACGACAACGAGTCGTTATTAATGGTGAATGCTCAGATTGGGCGAATGTTATTAGTGGTGTACCCCAAGGGTCTGTCCTGGGTCCAATACTGTTCATTATATATGTAAATGACATTGATGATAATATTTTAGGCAATATTTCGAAATTTGCGGATGATACGAAACTTGAAAATCGCATAATATGTGAGAACGACTATCAATTACTCCAAAGCGATTTGAACAAGATTGTAAATTGGTCAAAAAACATGGCAAATGAAATTTAATACTGATAAATGTAAGGTTATACATTTTGGGAGTAGGAACAGTGAATACGATTACAAAATAGATGACTCAGTTATCAAAGTTGTCAATGAGGAAAAGGATCTCGGAGTATTAATTAATAAGGATTTAAAGTTTGCGAGACAATGTGCTGAAGCTGTTAAAAAAGCAAATAAAGCTCTAGGCTTTATTGCCAGAAACTTCGAATATAAATCTAAAAATATAATACTTCCTCTTTATAAAACATTAGTTAGACCTCATCTGGAATACGCAGTACAGTTTTGGAGTCCATACCTCAAAAAGGACATAGAAAAAATTGAAAGAATTCAAAGAAGGGCAACCAAATTAATACCAGAATTGAGAGGTAAGTCATACGACCAACGACTACGCGAATTGGATATACATTCTTTAGAAACAAGAAGATTGAGAGGAAAATTAATAGAAGTCTTCAAAATACTAAATAAATTTGAAAATATCGATTACAGGCAATTCTTTAGATATGATTTTAACGATGTAACACGAAGTAATGGGCATAAACTTTGTCATAAACGATTTCAAACCAATATAGCAAAGAATTTCTTTACTTACGATGTAATTGAAGTGGAATAGTCTCTTATGAAAAAATAGTGAAAAGCGGCAACATCGATTTATTCAAGAAAAAGTTAGATAAACACTTTAAGGAAATTGGTCTGTGAACTTCAACTCATACCGAATCTTACTTTATTAAAACGATAGAATTAGATAAGGTGAAATCAAACGAACTATTGAGATCATTTGATAAATGTTAAAAGTACATCTTAAAAGAATTTGGGCGCCGAACTTATATTGAACAGTTTTAATGTTTACCCCTTAGAGGTAAATTTACCGCAAATGTTTACCGCTGTTCTAGCGCTCTAAGTCAGTGGTCGCATTGATCACACTATCATCTTAATTTGTAATAACAGCTTTGATGTTCACCGCTTGGAGGGTTATTTCTAACGTTCTAAGCCGGTGACATCATCGATCACATTATCATAATATTTTGTATTACTTCTTCTTCTTCTTCTTCTTCTTAGAGGGTTATTTCTAACGTTCTAAGCAGGTGACCTCATCGATCACACTATCGTCTTAATTTGTAATAACAGTTTTGATGTCCACCACTTAGAGGGTTATTTCTAACATTCTAAGCCGGTGACATCATCGATCACACTACAATAATATTTTGTAATAACAGTTTTGGGGTTCACCGTTTAGAGGGTTAATTATAACGTTCTAAGCCGGTGACCTCATCTTCCCTCAGACTAGCCTTGAGTGGACTGTAAAGTCTTTGCTAGTCGGTGTTCTGTAGTTCTGTAGTTCTGTAGTTCTTCTTCTTCTTCTTCTTCTTCTTCTTCTTCTTCTTCTTCTTCTTCTTCTTCTTCTTCTTCTTCTTCTTCTTCTTCTTCTTCTTCTTCTTCTTCTTCTTCTTCTTCTTCTTCTTCTTCTTCTTCTTCTTCTTCTTCTTCTTCTTCTTCTTCTTCTTCTTCTTCTTCTTCTTCTTCTTCTTCTTCTTCTTCTTCTTCTTCTTCTTCTTCTTCTTCTTCTTCTTCTTCTTCTTCTTCTTCTTCTTCTTCTCTTCTTCTTCTTCTTCTTCTTCTTCTTCTTCTTCTTCTTCTTCTTCTTCTTATTATGTGTATCTATTATTGGTATAACTTATCTTTTCTAATA
>JABUQX010084184.1:0-7500 GCA_015478945.1 Trachelipus rathkii | reverse complement strand
CTGGAGCTGGAGCTTTGGGATCCCCCTCTGAAATAAAAGAAGTAGAAATGCACGGAGTGCATAAGAGAAGACGGAGGAAGAAGGAGGAAGGAGGAAAGAAGGAGGAAGGAGGAAGAATGGTGTTTGGAACCCTCCGGAGGAGGGTCCCCAAACGAGAATAAAAAGACAATCATGAGACAGAAGGCGAGAACAGGAGGAAAGACAGATTGGTACAGGCACGGGTGCTGGAGCCCGGGTACGGCTGCCGGTGCTGAGTTAGTAAACATTTGTTTAGCCTCAGACAGACATTTCTATTTTCAAATCTCGTTTTCTTTTTATAAACGGTCAGATCTTAAAATAATTGTTTGGCTATTTCATTTTAGGACGTTTCTTTTTATAAGTTTTCATAAGTTTCAATTCTTTCATGTCTTAATTTTTTGTTTCAATTTTAAATTTTTATTACTTTTATTGTATTTATCTTGCTTTAAATATTTTTGTTTTACTAAAATTTATTCTTTATGTTTTTAATTTTTGCTTTGAATTTAAATTTTTTAATTACTTTTTGAATTTTATTTGTTTAAAATGATTTTGTTTTTACTAAAATTTATTCTTTTTATGTTTATAACGTAAAAAAATTTGCATTTTTACATACCTTAAAGCGCAGTTAAAAATCAGTAAATTCAGTACAATTTCAGTAAGCAGTAAGATCAGTAAATCAGTAGAGACTCAAACTTATGCCTTACCACCCACTTCCTGCCCATATCGTGATCCCATTGATCTATGATCTATGATCTATTGACTATTGATTATTGATCTATTGATCTTAGTTGATCAAGTCATATTTTTGTATAACATAACACAAAAACTTTTATTTATTTTGTTTGTTTTCTTTAAACATTATGTTTTTTACTATTAAAAATTTATTTATTTTGTTTTATTTTTTATTACTAAAAAAATTTATTTATTTTGTTTTATTTGCTTTAAACATTTGTTTGTTACATAAATTTTATTCTTTTTATGTTTATAACTTAAAAAATTTTGCTTTTTACCATACCTGTTGTAAAGCAGTTAAATCAGTAAAATCAGAAATCAGTAAAATCAGTAATCAAACTGCCTTTCCAGGCACCTTCCTATCCTTCCGTGATCTATTGATCTATTGATTCTACTTATCTAGTACTCTATTGCATTAAAAGTCATTATTTTGATATAACATAAAATAAAAATTCTTTAGCTGTAGTTGTTGTTGTTGAAATGACGCGTTTGTTGTTTGCATTTGTTGCAGTTGTTGATGTTTGTTGTTGTTGTTGAAATGTTGCATTTGCTACATTTGTTTGTTGAATGTTGTTGTATGTTGTTGTTGTTGTTGTTTGTTGGTGTTGTTGTTGTTGTTGTTGTTGTTGTTGTTGTTGTTGTTTGTTGTCGTTGTTGTCGTTGTTGATTAGTTAAATATATCAAACGTTCAAGTTAAATGAAAATATACAATCACTTTTTTCAAAACATATCTCAAAAATATTAATGTTAATTACATTAGCATTGTAATATTGAAAACTAAACAAAAATACATATCATCCTAGCCCAACTGACATACAGCAACCATTAACAAGGTAACTAAAATTAGAAGTTTTAACTTACCAGCAGAAGTCAGCCATAGCAATCTCAATCTTTACTATACAAACCTCAAAAAAATTAATTTTTAATTTTATTATTATTATTTTATTTTTTATATTTTTTATTATATTTTTTATTATTATTACTTATTATTATTTATTATTATTATTCATTATTTTATTATTATTATTATTATTTATTATTATTTATTATGTATTAATTATTATTATTATTTGTCCACATAGATCTCACACACAATAAACGCGTGCGCATCACTTTGCCCTCCATGTCTACAACTAGAACGTTTGGTAGGTAAATTGCTCTGCTACCAGGCCACCTAAACATTTACGTAATCTTGTTTACGCTCAAGGGTAATTCAATCACGGGAACGTGTATTGCTATGCATCACGGGGCAGCCAATGAAAATTCGATGGCAATGAGCTCATTAATCTTGAAATCTTTTGGACACATGAGAAGGGGTAAATGAGATTTATTTACTTTGTTCCCAATATCTTTTGACACATGAGAAGGGGTAAATGAGATTTATTACTTTGTTCCCAATTATCTTTTGACACATTGAGAAGGTAACGAGATTTATTACTTTGTTTCCCCTTTTGTCCTTACTTAACATATGTTTTTAGCTTAAACAGTAGTTTTATTATTGTTCCATTTTGTCCTTGCTGAACATAGTGTTTTAATCCTTAAACAGTAGTTTTTATTATTTAATTATTATTATTATTTAAATTAATATGTTATTATAATTATTATTATTATTATTATTATTATTATTATTATTATTATTATTATTATTAATTATTATGTAATTATTATTCATTATTATTATTATTATGGATTCAACTAACTATGTATGATGAACATAACAAATTCCTAAACATACCATACACACACACCAACACACACACCCACAACACACACACACACACACACACACACCACACACACACCACAGCACCACACAATAATTATTAGACACTTTACTTAATACATTAGCCTGGCAATCATCGTACTAACTTACTGATCACATGACTGCTATTTCTATGATGTCAAGCAGTTGTGTTACATTTTCTAAACGTCGTTGTAAGACATTTACATTTTTCACATGTTAAATATAAACATTTCAATTTGTTATGTATTTTCTTTTACGTTTCTATTATTCTTTACATTTATATTTGTTAAAAGTTAGTTATTTAGTTATTTATTTTAGTTTTATTTATTTTTATTTCTTTATTTTATTTAAAATAATCTATATATTTTTTAAAAAAACTTTTATTCTATTTTCTGTTTATTTCTGATTTAAAACATTTTGTTTAACTAAATTTATCTTCATTTTATGTTTATAACTTAAAAAAATTTGCATTTTACATACCTTAAATCAGTAAAGCAGTAAATCAGTAAATCAAACTGCCTTCCAGATACCTTCCTACCATTCCATGATCTACGTTTGAATCTATGATCTATTGACTCATTGATCTATTGATTCAAAGTCATTTATAAGTATCTTTTTGCTATAAGCATAAACAAAAAATAAACGTTCTTTATACACGGATCACCGAATATATGCAAACCGTAGCAAAGTTTTCCAATTAATAAAGCCAACATAACATCACCTGAACTAAGAACGATTAATGTTACAACAAAAACCTAGCATACCTTTAAGCGCGAATAGCAGCTAACATCAACAAGCTCTACACTTAACAAAGACAGTAAGAGTAACTAAACCGATAACATACAAAACGAACTTATTAACACTTTGTCACGCATATCTCTCAACATTTTCAATGAGAATTTACATTAACATTGTACATATTTAAAAAAGTTTTATCAGAACCTTGTCTAATTATCTACAGACCTACGCCTATATGCTAACGTAACATTGTTTTTACATAATAAAGCTAACAAAACCAACCCTGAACTAAGAATATAATCTACAACGACAAAACCTAACACACCTTACGGCCATGAGTAAACTACTGAACATTAACAAAGTTCCACACTTAACAACCGTAAAGTAACTAACATAGCATACAAAAACGAAACCTATATTCATACTTTGTCAAGCATATCTCTAACATTTCAATGCTAATTTTACATTAACAAGGCTGTAATATTTAACAAAATTTATCATAAACCTTGTCTAATTATATACAGAACCTACGCATATATGTCTAGCGCTAACAAATTTTTTACATTAATAAAGTTAACATAACATAACCTGAACTTAGAATATAACTGTACGACGACAAACCTAACACACCTTACGCATGAGTAAATACACACATTAACAAAGTTCCACGCTTAACAACAGTAAAGAACTAACATAGCATACAAAAAACGTAACCTATGCATACTTTGTCAAGCATATCTCTAACATTTCAATGCTAATTTTACATTAACAATGTAATATTTAACAAAAATTTTATCATAACCTTGTCTTAATTATCATACAGGACCTACGCCATATATGCTAGCGTAAAATTTTTTTACATTAATTAAAGCTACATAACATAACCTGAACTAAGAATATAAAGTTCTACAACGACAAACCTGACACACCTTAGAACACGAATTTAAACTGTTAACAATTAACCAAAAGTTTTTCCTTGCATGAGCAACAGTACAAGTAACTTAGAACATTAATGGCCAAAACGCTAGCCTCACTCTCCACACTTTGCTTCAAGCCATTATCCTAACATATCAATGCTAATTTTACTGATTAACACAGTAATATTTTAGACAAAAGATTTAACGTATCCTGACCTAACTATTGTAACGAACTAAGAATAAAATGCTACCACACATACACACACACACACACACCACACACACACACACACACACACACAACATTACGCAATAGTAAACCACCTGAAATATTTTGCTATCTCTTTCTAGGCTCCGCCCCCTTTCGAGAAGGAATATCCATCCTCGTAACTCGCGAAACCATTGAAAAGGATGATTTTATGTTTATACCACCTTGCATTAAAGTGATGTCAATACTATTATATGCGTTTATCAACAATACCTGGGTAGGTTTGGCAACGACGCATCATACAGAGGTGATTTGACAACACTGTATAGATTTGGGGAGCTGAGTTATATATAATCGACGAGCTACATTCGATGTTGTCATTCATGATCAAGAGCTTCTTCTACGATCAACACTTTAAATTAAGGACTCAGTTCGTTAGTTCTGCACCACACACACACACACACACACACACCACACCACACACACACACACACACACACGACACACACACACACACAGACACACACACACACACAAACCCACACACACACACACACTCACACACACACACACACACCACAGCACACACACACACACACAGATCTACTACGCATCAATTATTTCTATATATCCTCATACACCTGACTCCTTAACCAGATGCTAGGTCCAAGAAAATATCTACTGAGCCAGTATGACCATAGGCATAATAAAATAATACTGCTATTTAACATTTTATTATTCAAAATATTTGTACATAGAAAACAATAAACATTGTACAATAAACATAGATGGATATTTATAATATATTAAATGGAGATTAAAGTGTCCCTTAAAATCCAGTAGGATGCTAAAGTTTCGAATGAATTTTTTGAAGAAATACCTGACTTATCAGTAGTTATATGTTGCGATCATCTTGTTTCCTCATGTATAGCAATACTAACACCTCCATATATTATCAACCGAGGCTGAATAAGTTGTTAGAGTAGGTATGTGAATAAACTATACCCTCCTCTAGTTACTCCACGATGTAGTAAATTGAGCATATAAGGATTTCTGATTGGATTCGTGACTATTCGAAGCGGCGTTTCTATGAGGACAGGTCATAGCATATCATCTTGTTCATCAACATTATCCCCAATTAGTATTTACATTCTAATTTGCCTTTCACAGAGTAACAATCATTGATTTTTAAGAAATTCATTATTCAGTACAATGGGATCATCTAATTAGGCCAATGTATCTAATTTTCGGAACTATGTATCAGATACGAAACCATAACTTATAGCAAGATTTCAAAATTGAAAGTTATCATGTGTATCTTTAGATTGATTGTAAGGCCTTTGGCCATTTAACAATATATATATTATATTCCATTCAGCAGGTATCTATATCATCATAAAAATCAAAGCATAAGATCTTGGCCCAGTACGACACAAAGGATACACCGTTAGGACCGCTATGGACCATATCTGCTAGATATCGTATGTATAAGTTTACTAACCTATAATAAGTTCACTGTTATCAGAACGTTACATCGTTATTCAGTCCTAGCTGACTTAATAAAAAATACAAGAGTCTGTAATCACAGTAATTACAACGCCCTTTGTTTGACTTTTAGTTATTAAGTTAACTCTATATAATTTTATAATACGTTATGCGCATATGCAAGTTGTAAATTGAAGCAATAGGATTAATATTGATAGTAGCAGTTGATCAGTTAATCGTTATCAAGCTACGCGCATTTTTGATAACAAACTTGTACTACAAACATAGTTTAACAGGATACTATTGGTTAAATAACGACTAGGGACTTTTCAAGATATACGCTTATGAGTATTTATTAAGTTCTACCATATAATTTGTTATCTAACTTATAGTATTCAATTACTATAACATCTTCCTTACCTTGTAGGATGGATATTTTTAGTGCCACAATTGTTCCACCTAAAGAGACATTAAGACACAATGATTTGATGCAAATGAAACACATTACAGGATATTTATTTACTTAGGATTATTAGTTAATATTATCAAAGTATTCAACATCCTTTACACTTTTTACATATTGAGGATGAAGAAAAACATAAGGATTAACTCTTTAAGTTTTATTCTACTCACGCCAGGGGCCCACTCAGGATCCTATACATGGAAACATCTGAGAATCCATATCCAATCTCAGAGTATTAAAAACCTAAGACTGGGGTCTCAATAAGATTTATTATATTACAGAAATGGAAATTATTCACTAACAGGATATACCTCTCAATAAAAACCCTTTCACATCACCTCTAAGTATATGTTTTAGAAGTATTTTCAGGGATGGAGCCATCGTCTATATGGGCTAATTATAATTGTCCAAAGAACGGTTAGTAGGATATGTGTCCTACGGTCACTTATGGTCGACATAGCCACATTCAGGTTCACTTTGGCCACTTATGGATCTCTTTCGCGCACTTGCTCTCTCGCAGTTCCGAAACACAATCTCGTGGTAGAAACAAAGAGTGGGAAAGTAGATCAGTTTTTGCTTCTTTGGTAGTCGTGTACAGGCGGAATAGGAGCAGGGGAATGTACTAAGTCACATTGATTGTAAGGAAGAATCTTAATGTAAGCTGCGCCGAATATAGTTGTCATTGGAGATCAGTTCAATTGAATGATTTCAGGTGGTCTGTTTGGTAGAACTCTTTAATCAATAACACATTAATGTAAGTTTATTCAGTGGGAAATACATCAATCAAGAGATGAATTTAAGTATTTCATTCGCTTAATTACATTGAACAAAATATTAAGGAATAAAGTAGATAAATAATAATAGATATAGTCATTAATAAAAATACATAATTGAAATCTAATTCTGCCCTTTAGTTGAATAATAATAAGAGTTAATAAAAAACCGTACTCAGCTTTCCACATAGTACGATAAGGGTTCCATCTCGTGCAACGTCCGTACCAAGGGTACCACAATAATGAATCAATCAATTATATGAAGCTGTTAGTTACAACAGATCTAATTTAACTAAGACGTAATATTATAATATTGTAAAAAATTATATTCACTAATGTTCTAATTAACTATTTTTATCGTAATGATTAGGATCTTGAATTAGATCAGGGTCTTTTGAATCTCTACTATCATTTCCCGTGTG
>JABUQX010084183.1:55000-56335 GCA_015478945.1 Trachelipus rathkii | reverse complement strand
TATATATATATATATATATATATATAATATATATATATATATATATATATATATATATATTATATATATATATATATATATATATATATATATATAATAATATATATTATATTATAATTATATTAAGTATATATAATATATATATATATATATATATATATATATATATATATATATATATAAAATATATATATTATATATATATATATATATATATATATATATATATATATATAAATGTATTATATAATATATATTATAATATATATATATATATTTATATATATATATATATATAATATATATATATATATATATATATATATATATAATATATATAATATATATATATAATATATATATATATATATATATATAATTTTCATAAGAACTTACCATCGTTTTATAAGGTCAATTTCAGTTTCCTTGCTTTTTGACTGAGGTGATTCAAAATATTTTTATTGCTGACTTCTGTGCTGAGATCTCGATGATTTGACAGTAAAGCAAGACTTGTAATGCGATCCTCTCCAACACTATTCCGTAAATACGTTTTCAGACGCCTTAATGTCGAAAAAGTTCTTTCTACTGTTGCGGTGGATACAGGCAATACTGCTAAGATATTCAGGAGAGTAGCAATGTTAGGAAACCTCCTCTTGTCACACTTAGCCAAAGCACCGATCGCAGTTTTTGTTTTTTCATTTTCTACAGCCATTTACGCTGCCAGAGACACCACTCTCCTTTTAGTGTATCCTCGTGAGGGTCTGGAAGGTCGTCTTTATAAAAGAGGATGTTTTTTCAATATGCTTATAAGGTACATTGCACTTTTCTGGTAAAATATACTGAAGTGAAATGATAGTGATTTCATGCGAGAGAAATCGATCAGTCAACGAAGAAATCAGATCATCAATAAACGGAATAAAAACTGAGATGCGGTAATATGATTCGGGATCTGATGTAGGCACATTACAACGATGTTTCTGGAACTTCTAAGTTCGTGAAATTGTTATTTTCAAACGTAAAGCTGTCGCATACACTTTTAGCTTGTCTGATATGGTTTCAAAACTCTGTGTCTGCATTGTCTATCTTTTTCGAGAAGTTGAATAATGTCTTTCACTAAGTTTATTGCACTGACAATATCCAAATGGACACTCTGTAACTGTTTTGACAAGGTGTAGGGTTATCAAGAAATTACTTAAAACGTATAATGTTATTATAAAATTCAAATTACTGATTGAATTTAACAGCGAAGTAGCTTTCTGTGATAATTCACCAGGCCATTCTTTTATTTCTTCCAATGACGCAAGTATTGGCTCAAGAGTCTCTTTAAAAAGGAAA
>JABUQX010084183.1:42500-47500 GCA_015478945.1 Trachelipus rathkii | reverse complement strand
CCTTCTAGCCTCTTCACATACTGCCTCTCTAAATCTCTTCCACTCCCCCTCCACCTCCCCAATTCCCGTCCCTCTCAGTTATATATATATATAATATATATATATAATATATATATATATATATATATATATATATATATATATATATATATATATATATAAATATATATATATAATATATATATATTAAAATATATATATATATATATATATATATATATATAATAGGCCAGCCTCTAGAAGAGCCACAATCCATATCTCAAAAACTACAATAGCTAAAGGGAAAAGGAATACATTGTTGGAATCCTGGCAAAATTTTAGTGCGGAAAATTGAAAAAAAAAAATCATATCTAAAAAACTACAATAGCTACAGGGAAAATGAATACATTTTTGGAATCCTTGTAAAATTTTAGTTAGGAAAATGTAAAAAAAAAAAATAAATAAAAAAAAAAAATAAAAAGAAATTGGCTATTTTTGAAAAGGAAATATATATATATATTATATATATATATATATATATATTATATATATATTATATATATATATATATATATAATATATATATATATATATATATGATATATATATATAATATTATTTTTTTATAGGTAATACACGGCAATGTAGGGGGCTCGACCCGACGGGGAACACAGGCGTTTTCCATACCCCGTAAGGGAGGGGCGGAGGAACCCCCGCGACACCCAAATACCAAAGAGCGGGGGTTCCGGAGACCCTCCCCGGAGGGGGGGAAATACTCCTACCCCGTAGTTCCCCCCAGGAAGCCGAGAGACCCCGACTCCTGCCATCGTCGGATACCCTTGGGTATCTTTAGTTTAAAAAAATCTATACAAGAAAGTCTATATTTTTAACGAATTCCGTGTGTATAAATTCTCCGATATTGAGCGTTTTTTTTTCATTTTCCTAAAATCACTAAAACATTTATTTTTCTTTTTGTTTTTTTTACATTTTCCTAAACTAAAATTTTACCAGGATCCAAAAATTATTCCTTTTATCTGCTAAGACTATTTAGTTTTTAGATTTTGTTTTTTTTTTTTTTTTGTTTTTTTTTTTTTTTTTTAACATTTTCCGCACTAAAATTTTAACCAGCATTCCAACAATGTATTCCTTTTCCCTGTAGCTGTTGTAGTTTTTTAGATATGGATTGTGGCTCTTCTAGAGGATGACCATATATATATTATATATATATATATATATTATATATATATATTATATATATATATATATATATATATATATATATATATATATATATATATATATATATATATATATATATATATATATTATTATTTTGTGTTTCATTGGCAGAAAATAAGATTTTTTTTTTCATTATTGCTATTATATGCTATTAAGTATTAACAATAAATTTGAGTGCTGATGAGCAGGATCAAAAAATTTTAAATACAAAAAAGGTTTTTATTTAATAATATCGTACTTTTTGAAGAATCTTACGCTTGGCAACGACCGAGACAAATTAGTGTTCGGGATATCTTTTGAATTGCAAAAATCCTTCCCTTAAAAAAGATAGAGTTACGGGAAGGTTGATTCATATTGGTTAGGTTGATATTTACTGAATCGTCGATTAATATAGGTAGGGTTGCGTTTCAATGATTCGTCGATCAATTCAGGTTATTGTTATGTATGTATGTTTATATACTTTTCTAATAATATCATACATATTTTGAACATAATTAAAATTAATAAAACAAAGTACGCGCTCCTGGTAGGTACGTGATAGGCCCGACACTTTTTATGTATTTTAAATTAAATTTGTGGTTTCATAAACTCGATTTTTGTACTTTTTAATATATCTTAAATGAGATTCTTTTTCATTTTCAAAATTTATATCTTGCAGTTAAATTATTTTTCCATTAGATATTTATTGAGCTAAATAAAAACTAAATCAATACCATAGAGTAAATGCACAGCAGGCTGGTGTGTATGCATGGCAGACCGCTCGCTGAAGCGCTCGCTCCAAATGCTGCCGTGTAACAACTTACTCGAGCTGCGCGCGAGTAAGTTGCATATGTATATAATGTAAATATAACTTTATTACATATCTTTTTTATTTAATGGGAAAATTTAGAAAATTCGTAAAAAAATCCCTCAAATAAAATAATTCTCATATAGCATTACCAACTATTCCGATTCTAATTTTTTATTTTATTTTTCCCTAGTTTAATATAGGGGCCAGGTTATGATATGCTTTGTTAGGTATACACAAAATCTATATATGAAAACAAAACCCAATACGGAACGTATTTTACCCAAAAACATTATTTTTTACCTTACCTTGAATTCTTTCACTCGTAGCACTAAAAGACGTTTTCTTTTCCATGCAAAATCAGCGTTTTGGCTTACTCTATCAATTAATTTCAAATAGTTTCAAATTTCGTATCTTTCTCATCAGCATCTTAATTAATTGCTAGTATCATATATTAACAATATATATATATATATAAAAGAAAGTTATAAAAAAAACACATTTATCTGCGCTATGAAACTTATATATATATATATATATATATATATATATATATATATATAATATCTATTATATATTTTTATATATATAATATATATAATATATAGAATATAATATATATTATATATATATATATATTATATATATTATATATAATCTGCATTATATAATAATATAATATATATATATATATATATATATATATATAACTTATTAAATATTAATTTTGTTATTGTAAATAAAATTCATTCAACGAGAAAATATTTTTCTCTCCTGTTTCACTTATCCTTAAGAAGGAAAAATTACCAGGAAAGGCTATCAGGAAAGCAGGATAAGTGCCTCGGAAAGTAGGACCCATTGAACTCGGAAAGTCGGACCAATTGAACTCGGAGAAGACGACGAAAAGTCTAAAAATCTAATTTTTCGGTTTATTTTATGCATGACATTATTTGGGGGGAAGGAACGAGTAACGAAATATTGGGGAGAAAGAGAGAATTTAACTTCAGGGTGTTTGGAGAGGGGGATAAAGATTTTTTTTTCCGGCCTTTAAAAAAAAAATTTTTGAAAAAAAATATCGGCTTTCGATATTAAGGAAAAATATCGAAATATCGATATATCGCCTAAGAAAATATTGCCAAAAATATCGATACATTGATCCCAAAATATCGATATTTCGATATATCGATATTTTTTGGCTATCCCTACAATTTGCATGGGACTTGCACCATTACACTCGTCTCTGTATAATCTTTTTACCCTGAAAAGGATTTTTAATTTGATTGGATATCTTTAGAGATATAGCGTGTTAACTTTTTTTTTACATTTTAAGGACTGCAGCCCCCCAACTCAAAATATCACGTAAACAAATTTATTTCCACACTATACACACTTCATATTATATGCGTGCCAAATTTCAGCCATATATATATATATATATATATATATATATATATATATATATATATATATATATATAATATATATATATATATATATATATATATATATATATATATATATATATATAATATATATATATATGGAGAAAGTCTACTTAAAGACTACACGTTAATAGTGTAAATTAGTAAATGTACTGTATACCAAACGAAAGTTTAAATAAAAATAAACATTTTTAGGGGCGAAGGAATAAGTTTCCAAGAATTTTTTTTTTTAATTCTGTTGGGAAACTAGTTGTATTGCGCATGACGTGTTTATTCAAATTCAATAAATAATATAGAATTGAACGAGTGTTAAGCGTTTCAGTGTGTATTTGAAGAGATAATGTACGGTCACGCATTCCGTAACTGTTGGAAGATATATTTTAATGTGTGTCAAGTGATGTAGAGTTACGAGCGTATTTGCAATGTAAAAAATTAATTATTAAAAATTACTAATTATTAATTATTAAAATTAATTATTAAAATTATTAATTATTAAAATTAGGAAAAGCAATATTTAACCGTAAACCTAACCTAACCTAACGCCAAGTTAACGTAAGGGAACCTAACCTAAAAAAAAAAAAAATTCATTTCGACCCTAGAACATCTATTTATGTATCATAGAGGTTACCCTATAGCAAAAAAAATTTTTTTCCGACCTCCCGTATTCCGTGTAGCCATTAATAACTTTGTCCATATTTGAAAATTAACATTGACAAAAAACGATTATTCCAAAATATTTTGCAAGCCATTATTATTATGTTCGTTTGACCTCAATCCCATTTTTCATTAGTTGAATTGAATGTCGTTGATTAAGAAACGGGATTTATATGATTGAATTCCAAAGTCTAAAATTTCTTATATATTTCTTTGTATTGATATGTGATTTAATGAATTAAAATAAATTATAGATCAAAATAGAATATAGAATGAAGATTTCTTATTACAACTAAATCGAGGGTAAATATTTTAACGAATATCGCTAGTGAAGTTATGTGGTTTTCGGTTCTCAACTGTTCTGAACTCAAGTTATATAAACAAACATTCTTTCAAGGAAATTATTTAAATACAAAAACTATATATTCTTCTTGTATAAGAATTATTATTATAATTCATGTAAATTAATATTAAATAGTATTTAAATACAGTTAATATTAAAAAACATTATTTTACTGATAAATTGTCAAAATTAAACTGAATTTCAAATGTTGCATATAATAATGTGGTTTGTGCGACTTTATTTAAAACGTTCGGGATCGTTGCCAGCTGGTCACTGCGCGCATGTGTAAGGTTGTCATTTAATAATTAAAGTTATTTATTATTATTATTATTATTATTATTATTATTATTATTATTATTATTATTATTATTATTATTATTATTATTATTATTATTATTATTATTATTAATTATTATTAATATTATTATTTTATTATTATTATTATATTATTATTATTATTATTATTATTATTATAATTATTATTAATATTAATATATTATTATTATTATTATTATTATTATTATTATTGTAACTATGAGTGAAATTGAAATCACAT
>JABUQX010084183.1:10000-25000 GCA_015478945.1 Trachelipus rathkii | reverse complement strand
ATTTGGTCGCCGGTCCTTTATAAAGCTAGATAAACACGACAGACACAGAATTATTTATTTATGTGATCATCAAGTAAACACTTGGACATAGCTTTAAAAAAATACAAAAAAATATAAACTCTTTCGGCTTAATTACGATAATAGAGTTTGTTGGATATTCACACTTGTTGCGATATCATTCACAGTTTACCCTATAAATACAATATTACTGTGATATACCTATATATACTACCTACTATATATTATATATAAACTTATATATATATAATATATATATTATTATATCATTATATTATATATATATATATATTATATTAATATATATTTATTAATATAATATATATATAATATATATAATATTATATATTATAGGTAACTTTTGATATAATTTTTGTTTTCTGGCATTTTGTGCGGAGGGGGAACTATCTTGCTGAAGTCAGCAATCAACAAGTATGCTGGAGTTAAACAAGATCTTCATTTTTTCATTGTGAATTTATTGGCAGAATCAAACTTGGCCTTAAAATATTTTAGAAACTGCGTCGAATGCGACCTATATTTTGTTTTATTATAATATATTATATATATTACTTTATATTTATAATAATATATTTTTTATTAATATAAACTATAATATATTATATATATAATATTATAATTATATTATTATATATATATATATATATATAATATTATATATATATTATATATATATATATATATATAATATTTCTTATATATATATTACTATACTATATATACTATTATATGATATATATATATTATATATATAGTATATTTATATGTTATATATATATATATATAACATATATATATTATATATACTATATATTATTTATATAACTATATATAATATATATATATTTTTATATATATATATAATACATATAATATATATTATATTCTATATATAATATATATATATAATATATATATATTATTCTTATTTTTCAGGATTTACACCACTCCGCCTGGGCACGTTTTCAAGGAAGGGGGGCAGAAATAAATACATGAACACCAGCCTAACGCAAGATCTCTTAGTGAGCGCAGGACGTCGGGTGTTTAAAAGGAAGATTAAATCAGTTTGGAACGAATGGCAGGGGTTCCACAGAACAGAAAGTGGTGGGAAAGAAGGAGGCACAACGACCGAGTCTGGGATTTTCGATGCTCACGCAAATTTCATGCGAGAGCATACCCCTTGTATTCCGAGGGCGACGCAATGGAGGTGGAATGCGAGGCCAACTCCTCAGGCATCTACCGTAGTAGTACCTATAGAAAGAGATAGTGCGCCAACGTCAGTCGCAGAGAATAGAGGGTAAGAGAGTTGTGAAAGTAGGGGGACAGTTATGAAGTCTCTTAGCTTTAGACTCCTCTATTCCATAGAAGGGTGGAGCCGGAGCCAGATGTGAGAACAGATACTTCAAGCAAGGGCGAATAGGCCCTTATATAACTGGAGTAAGCCTGTGCAGAGAAAAAAAATTCCGCAACTTGAACAGAACTCCAGCTTCTTTGAAGGCACCTTTGCAACCATTATGGTGTGAGGTTTTCAAGACATTTTTTTCTGTTTATGTTTCAGCCGAAGATATAAAATAAAGTCAACAGGTGGAGTTAGAACCGTCGAAAAAAAAATAGGAAAGTAGGATGTGTTTATTGGGGGGAGATTAAAGAAGTTGAGGTTTTCAAGAGTTTGAATTTCCAGTTGCGGTGGCGCCCACGCGGGAAATCCCCATCCAGGTCGCAAGATAGTAATCGGCGGAAAGTGAAGCGAGACACGCAACTTCAGATGCAAAAGGGGAGCAGATTTGAAATGAAGTGGAAGAATGGAGAGTTGGGAGTCGTCGCATAAGAGTGAACAGAGTTAGAAGTACAGCTGAGCAGAGGTCGTTGATGAAGTAGAATAAAGTTGGAGTAAACAGACAACCTTTGAGGGTACACACAATTAACAGGAAAGGAGGAAGAAGTCGCTCCTTCAACGAGTGCGATATCGGAGCGACCGAAGAAAACTTGACCAAGAGTAAGCAAGGAGAGATGGGGAACCCAAAGGAAGGGAGCTTAGAGAGCTAGCGACGGATGCCATTACTCGATCAAAGCCTTTTGCATATGTCAAGCGACACCCCAGGACTCCATAGTCCCTTAAGGGCAGAGACCTAAATCAGTTAGATAGGATTAGTTTGGTCACCAGTGACTCGAACGACGAAAGCCATACTGTGATCTGAAAGAAGGGAATGAGACTCAGATGATCCAGGAATTAAGAGATTAAGAAGGAGTTTCAAGATTTAGTAGAATACAAGTGGAGTATAGGACGGTGTTAGAGAAGGAATCAGAGCGCGCTACCTTTTTTCGGGATTGGCCGGACACTATGCGCGCTTCCAGCACTGAGGGAATGTACTAGTACTTAGGCATGAGAGAGTAGAGTTTGAACGGAGGACAGGGGCCAGCTCGAAAGCACACCCCTCAAAACACGGGGGGAATGCCATCCGGGCCAATGCACCCGATCATCATAGGTGACAGTCCCATGCACCCGATCATGCGTAATTACGGGAAGAGCATAGGAAAACCTGAGAGGACGGAGATAGGCAGGAGGAGGGACTGCCGGGAATCGTCCAGGGTGAATTAGGAAGAGAAAAGAGCGAAAGAGCAGATATAGCCTTTTCAGTAGCGAGAGTAAGCGACAAGAACCCAGGCGACATAAGTGCGAGGAAAGGCAGATGTATTACAAAGTTATTAGAGATGTTTTTGGCAAGAGGGCCAGAAAATTTTTATCGTAGGAGCAAGGTAGGTTGTCGCATTTCTTATTGGTGAAAGCGCGCTTAGCCTGTCGATATAGCCCTGCAACGATTCCGAGCGGGTAATTTATTAAGAGTGATGGAAGGACGAGAGTTTTCATGGGCGGATAGGCAATGGTCTCTCTTCCTCGATGGAGCGAGACATTCTCATCGAACATTGGATTGTTGTGAGAAATTGATTTTGTTGAGATGGAATGAACCCGTCATTCCCTCGAGATTACAGGCCATACCTTCGTTTCAGAGTGGCGAAGCCTCTCCGAGTCAAGCGATTCACTCCAAGTTATGAGTTTGCAAGAAACGACGCAACGCCCCCAATTAGCCATTAAAGTGCAGAAAGTACGTTTGGGGTATGGTGGAGCTGGCTGGAGAAAAGTATTAGAATTAAGAGCTACAAGATTGTAGTCAGGTTACCGATAGGAGGGGACATGGTGTATTTAATCGAGAGGATTGTGGTGAACATAAATCGAAAGCGTGTTACAGATTTGGTTTTGGTACTGATCTGGTATAGTGTAGGTTCTTTAATTAACTGTTCAGGATCTTTGAGAATACTGAATGTTTCGTTGAGAATAATGAATGTTATGAGAGGAGCCCAACCACTTCAGTGTGATGTACGTTGAAATCCCCATAAATAGAGGATTCAGCATTCTGGATAGGAAGAAGTACACAGCTCTCATGAGAAAGTCAGTAAGATATTCAAAAAGGGAGGTGAAAAATCTCGTTCGTGTAGCGGGAAGCAGTAGCAGAACACAAAGCAATACGTAGTAGTAGGGAGAAAGATTTAAGCCAATATAGAAAATCGAAATTTACGAGATTCACGAGACCTGTTACAGAAGTGTTAATGTTTATATATAGGCACGCGCCACCATTTTAGTCTGAAATATATAGGAAGTGTATAGTGGAGATATTAGTTTATTTTGAAAAAAGAATCCCTGCTAGGCTGCGGTCTCAGACAGTAATAAAATGTTTAGGTTAAAGAGTTACGCGACCGGTGTATTCCACAGGTTCCATGGTTAGCTTATCAGGCACGGACAGTTAGCACAAGTGCTTAGAGAACCAAGCCTGCGCCCACCATACAACTCTTCTCTTGTCCGTCATTCAAACGGACACCCACGCAAATAAACACACACAATCGACAATACACACAGCCAGGATTGGGTTTTTACTGAAAAACTTGTAGCCACACAAACAAACACACACACACCAATAAATAGATACTGCAAAATAAAAAAAAAATGTAAGTAAAAATAAGCAATTGTGATTTTATCAAAGTTCAATATACAATCATAATGTGATTTTGTATAGTGAGAAAGGTTTTTCTATTTTCATTTTACTCGCACTCCAATAATATAGTATATAAACAATTTAAAAGTTAAAAGATCCACACACACACACACACACCAACACACAACCACACACACACACACAACACACACACACACATCGCACAGCTTACAAATTTTAACGACGTAAATGCTAAAAGCCATGGATGGCGACATTAAATATGTTAATGTATTAAATTAAATACGTAATTCAAAAAATCTAAAAGGTTCTACTTCAAGTCTTACCACAAGGTTCCGGGTCGAGCGAAAGATTAGGTTATATGAATTTCCGAAACTCTTGAAGGCGTTTAATCGTAAATATTTATTTTTAATTAAATAATTTTACTAACTATGATGATTAATACCGATGATTTAAAACAATTAACAACATCGACTCGAAATAGCAGCAATACAAACAAAACACTATCACACAGAAGAGCAAGCACGAACACAAATTTTTCATATATCAGCACTATAAAGCTTTTGATATATAATTTATATATATATATATACTATATGGTATGTGCATGTGTAATTATGACTAATTAATTTTTTACATATAAAAATTTATAATCTATCATTATCTCATATATATATTATATAGTAGTTAGTGGATTGTGCCAGACTAGAATTGATTGGCAATACAATTACATACTACGATACTATCAATTAATGCTATTGCGATTCTCATCATCATGACTAATACTGAATTTCAGCCATACAATAACCAATACTTAAGAATTATAGAATTAGTCTCCATGTTGTCATTTTTATATTGGATAGAAAAGAGGCTAATTGAAAAATCTGAAGACTTAAAGAAATATAATGTTTTACTTTGGAGGAAGAGGATAAACGAAATTTTTAGATAACCATTTATTCAATATGATAATAATAACGGGTATGTTCCGATCCATTACTATAACGATGAACAAGCTCTTTAATGCAATGTCAACTTACGTTTTTATTCAGAAAAGTTACATCCCACTATGGACTAGAAATCAGTACTAGGAACCTTAATCTAAACTTGGCTATTCAATCATTGTAATCGCAAAACATGTTTTTTTCACCAACTCCACCTAGAAGACTATAATTACAAAATACAAATTATGTACTATTTAATAAATAATATTCTCTAACTGATCATTCGCGCCTGCCTATCAAGAAAGATCCCGAATAGGGTGATGCGGCTTCTTTAATAATAGTTACCCATCATCGAGAATATTTTCCATCTTAAAGAAGGACTCAAGTTAAATTGATCGGACGAAGTTTCGCAACAGCATTAAATTTTTGTTACTTTGCTCTTTTTTTACACATTATAAGACGAAACAGTTAATTGGCACATTTTTGACAATACCAATATTGTGCATTAAATGCCAGTACCTTTAGAGCCATTACCGAATACCGGAAAAATGGCCAATACTGGCCAATACATACCAATCTTGGCGACATCCGTAATTTATTATATATATATAATATATATATATGATATTAAATATATCATATATATATATATTATAGATTATATATTAATATACTACTATATATATATATTATATTATATAATATATATATATATTATCTTATATATATAATAATATACAAATAATATACTCGTCAAGTTATATATATATTCCATATTATATATATTATGATATATTATATAATATATTATACTATATTATAATATATTATAGTATATAATATTTTATAATTATATATATATATATTTATATATATATATATATATACATATATATCACTGAAATCAATATAAATATTCTGCCTCAACTTGATTCGATTGTACTTCAAATGTACATATTTAAAATCGAATCCGACATATTGAAGTTTATTAATAGGCCTTTACATCCTTCTTTAATATCCTTGTTATCTACTCGATATATTTCACATGAACTCTGTGATGGTTTACAGATTTGGAAATTGTAAAACCTCTCAACGTCCAATATCATGCCAACATTATTTCTTAGAAAACAACAATAACAATTTTTTAACAATTTTTGGGGCGTTTTTGACCTTACCTCTTTCTTACTAAATTAAATTTTGTGAAAGGTATATCACAGAGGTTGCTAAGATGGCCAGAAAGAAGTTTGGGAATCTTTTCAGGTTGAGGAAATTATGGTGTTCATAAGCTTAGCAAAATGTTGAAGCCGTTTCCTTTGGAAAGCTACATAACCTCAATATATAGCAGCAGCGTCCGGAAGTCTTTATCACTTCCTTCTTTCAGTTGCAGGAAAATGAACAGTCCTGAAGGGCATGAGTTTTAAAAGTTTGCTGCCTTTATGACAGCTGAGAGCAAAAGATTGATATCCTCCTAAGTTTTTGCCTACAAGGTATTTATTCCTTGTGATTTACGCAATAAATAGAAGAATCTCGATCAGTTGCACAATGATATTTTCCGATGAAATTGTGTTATCGCTCAAGTAACTTTTCACTTAAAAAAATGAGCAGTCATTTTTATTCGTTTTAATCCACTCGGCAACCATATCTTCCATCAGTTCATTTACATTTCAGAATCTCCCATAAGTTATGGGCAAAGCAGCGTTATCTTGTTATTTATTTCGGACATTTTGTAGAGAGAATTTTTTAGCAGTTGGGGGGATTGGCTATCCTCTTTAAGTACTGTTCCTTTTCAGTGACTTTTTCTAGGCAGCAGCTGTAGTTATAGTTATTGTAGATGTCGTGATTTCAGATTTGCTGAAAACAAGCACCAAAAGAGTTGGAATCTGTTAGAACAACTGTTGAGGCATCAATAAATCCCTGGTTTTTTACGATAAAATCTATATAATATAAACTTTCGATAAATAACTTGGAAGCAAAATAAGTAATAGGTTCAAATTCTGAGCTAAGTCTGAAGCTCAAAGTTTGACGCAACGTTGAATATGTCACAAAAATATCCAAATCAATAAACTGTAGGATGAGCACAGTGTGGATAAATCGTAATATTTTCTTTAGATTAAATTTCATTTAAACTTTGATGGTGAAGTGGCGCAACTGACACAAACGTGTAGCATAAAATTTGGAATCACAAAAAGAACTTTTGTATATTTGGTAATGGGCGGTTGATCGAAAAGAGAAGCGGAGTTGGAAAAGGTCACGTGACTTTTTCGCTCGAGACAGAAAAATTGGTTCCAATAGAAAGATACACAAGTACAAATAAAGATAAAATAAAATAAAATGAGGAATTAGTGTAAGACTTGCTCACAAATTTTCAAGTTTTGGGAACAAATATGAGCATAAAAGTTCACTATCTTCATAATCACCTAAATAGATTTCCGAACAATCTAGGTCATTTTAGTGAGGAACAAGGAGAGAGGTTTCATCAGGATATCAAGGTGATGGAGGAATAATATCAAGGCAGATGGGGCAAGAAAATGATGACAGATTATTGCTGGAGTCTGCAAAGTAACTGTAAACATTATGCAGACAGAAGACAATTATATAGAAGGCGTTTTGTACTTCATTAATTGTGATTATTCACCATACTCCTCTTCTTTGCATTATATACTGTACCCAAAATAATTCCTGTAGATATTTTGGAATGATTTGTCAGCAATTTAAGGGGAGACTTTATCCTCAAAATCCATTTCTTCGAACCGATAAAAGAAAATGTTTTTTTGATGAACAACTAATTTATCTTTAATTTTTTTGGGAAAAAGAAAAAAAACTGTTCGTTTTTTTTTGGGGGGGGGGGAAATTTTTTTTTTTCGGGGCTTTCACAAAAATGGCAATAAAATCTTTAATATTCAAGATATTTCAATGCTTTTTTCACTAAAATACTCCTATTTTGTGTAGTAATAAATTTCATTTAGACACTTTATTTCAAATTTTATTTTCTAAAAGTTTTTTTGGACAATCTCTGAAAAGTACTTTCAAAATTTTTGAAGTAAAAACAATCAATCACGTGTGACACCACCTTACATCATACAAAAGCATTTAAAATAAACGTCAGTCTGTTAAGGATTTTATATGCAGAGTTGTTACCAAATTTTAAGAAAAAAAAACTGTTCGTTTTTTTTTAATGAATTTTTTTGTGATCTAATGTAAGAAAAAAATGAAGTGCTAGAAAAACGCAAATAAACATTTGGAAATATTATTTCTTTTTTGAGACGTCAAAAAAATATTTATTCACACATATACTATATATATATATATATATATATATATATATATATATATATATATATATATATATATATATATATATATATATATATATATAATACATATAAATATATAAAATATATATATATATATATATATATATATATATATATATATATATATTAATAACACCATCAAACTGACTTGTTTTATATATATATATATATATATATATATATATATATATATATATATATATAGGGTTGTGAAAAAAACGGTTTTTTTTAATTTGTTTTTTTTTTGAAAAAAAAAACACATTTTTTTTAAAACAAAATGTTTTTTTTTTCTGGGTAGGTGGATCGGACTAGTGGTAGAGCCTACTGCACATTGTCTAACGGCGACGCTGTTGTCGATGGTTCGAGTCCTGGCGCGAGTGAAATTTTTATTCTTCTTATTATTGCAAATTTGACACAACAAGCATGTTGTGCCCATTTCGGCGTTGCTTTACTTTGGTTGGTTGCTCCTGTAACCCAAGAGCACCCAAGCAGAAGGCCATGTAGCCCCAGCAGGTGTTCCAACCACCCTCCTGTCGATTTAAATAAGTACCGAGTTTCAAAGCAGTGGTATCGGAGCAGAAGATTAGAAAACTGTTCCGATATGCCTTCTTTTTCTGGGAAGGCGGATCGGACTAGTGGTAGAGCTTCCTGGACATTGTCTAACGGCGACGCTGTTGTCAATGGTTCGAGTCCTGGCGCGAGTGAAATTTTTCTTTGTCTTATTTTTGCAAATTTGTTGCAACAAGCATGTTGTGCCCATTTCGGCGTTCTTTGACTTTGATTGGTTGCTCTTGTTACCCAGGAATACCCAAGCAGAATGCCATGTAGCCCCAGCAGGTGTTCCAACCACCCTCCTGTCCATTTAAATAAGTACTGAGTTTCAAAACAGTGATTTCGAAGCAATATATAAGAAAATTGTTCCGAGATGCCATCTTTTTCTGGGAAGGTGGATCGGACAAGTGACAGAGCTTCCTGTACATTGTCTAACGGCGACGCTGTTGTTGATGGTTCGAGTCCTGGCGCGAGTGAAATTTTTATTCGTCTTATTATTGCAAATTTGCCGCAACAAGCATGTTGTGCCCATTTCGGCGTTCCTTGACTTTGGTTGGTTGCTCCTGTAACCCAGGAGCACCCAAGCAGAATGCCATGTAGCCACAGCAGGTGTTCCAACCACCCTCCTGTCGATTTAAATAAGCACCGAGTTTCAAAGCAGTGATATCGGAGCAGTAAATTAGAAAACTGTTCCGATATGCCTTCTTTTTCTGGAAAGGCGGATCGGACTAGTGGTAGAGCTTCCTGTACATTGTCTAACGGCGACGCTGTTGTCGATGGTTCGAGTCCTGGCGCGAGTGAATTTTTTCTTCGTCTTATTATTGCAAATTTGTCGCAACAAGCATGTTGTGCCCATTTCGGCGTATCTTGACTTTGGTTGGATACTCCTGTAACCCTGGAGCACCCAAGCAGAAGGCCATGTAGCCCCAGCAGGTGTTCCAACCACCCTCCTGTCGATTTAAATAAGTACCGAGTTTCAAAGCAGTGGTATCGGAGCAGAAGATTAGAAAACTGTTCCGATATGCCTTCTTTTTCTGGGAAGGCGGATCGGACTAGTGGTAGAGCTTCCTGGACATTGTCTAACGGCGACGCTGTTGTCAATGGTTCGAGTCCTGGCGCGAGTGAAATTTTTCTTTGTCTTATTATTGCAAATTTGTCGCAACAAGCATGTTGTGCACATTTCGGCGTTTCTTGACTTTGGTTGGTTGTTCCTGTAACCCAGGAACACCCAAGCAGAATGCCAGGTAGCCCCAGCAGGTGTTCCAACCACCCTCCTTTCGATTTAAATAAGTACCGAGTTTAAAAGCAGTGATATCGAACCATTAGATTAGAAATCTGTTCCGAGATGCCTTCTTTTCTGGGAAGGCGGATATTAAATTAAATATTAAATTTCATTTTTATAAAAAAAAAAATTATAACAATCCAGAGAATCTATAAAAACTATTTTCTAAATTGTTAAAATTCGTGACATCACCTTATTAGCATTATGCTATCCTTATTATGCTTATTAGCATTTGAAATTGTGCTTTTCCACGTGGTATGGCTTGAGAGGTATGACGTATGATTCATCTATGACGTTGAGGATATTTATTGGCTATTTCAAAAAGATTTCCCGCCTCTCCTCCCTGAAGATGTTCTATTTTATAGACTAAACATATATATATATATATATATATATATATATATATATATATATATATATATAGATAATATCTATAAATATATATATATATATATATATATATATATATATATATATATATATATATATATATATATATATATATATATATATATATATATATATATATATACTATACATATATATATATATATCCCGCAAACGTAAATAATTCTTTTATTCAGACTTCGGCTCCGGCTAAGGTTTCTACATTTGAAAATTGATGAGCACTTCTTTTGGTAATATATTTTCACCTAAAAAATATTTCTTTAAAAAAATTTATACCCAAATCCGACTCCAGCTCGGCTCCGGCTCCGGCTCGGCTCTTGCAGCTCGGCTCGGCTCCGACTAAGGTTTCTACTATTTTAAAATTGTTCAGCATGTCTTCTGGTAATAATTTTTCAAATTAAAAAATATTTTTCGAAAAAAATTTCATACTCGGCTCCCGCTCCGACTCCGGATCCGGATCCGACTAAGGAATTTGCACTATTTGAAAATTATTCAGCACGTCTTCTGACAATATATTTTCTCCTAAAAAGTATTTAATGAAAAAAATTCATACCCAGGATCCGGCTCCGGCTCCGGCTCCGACTTCGGCTTCGGCTCCGACTAAGGATTCTGACTTATTTGTAAATTATTCAGCACGTCTTCTGGCAATAAATTTTTCACCTAAAAATATTTATTGAAAAATTTCATACCTAGGATCCGTTCCGACTCTGGCTTCAGATCCGGCTCCGGATCCAACTAAGGTTTCTGTACTATTTGAAAATTGTTCAGTAAGTCTTTTGACAATATATTTTTCACCTAAAAAATATTTCTTGAAAAAAATTCATACCCAGGATCCGGTTCAGGCTCCGGCTCCGACATCGGGTTCGGCTCCGGATCTGACTAAGGTTTTTGTACTAATTGAAAATTGTTCAGTACGTCTTTTGACAATATATTTTTCACCTAAAAATATATTTCCTGAAAAAAAATCATACCCAGGATCCGACTCCGACTCCGACTCCGGCTCCGGCTCCGACTCCGGCTCCGGCTCCGGCTCCGGCTCCGACGTCGGCTTCGGCTCTGGATCCGACTAAGGTTTCTGTACTATTTCAGAATTGTTCAGCACGTCTTCTTCCATTAAATTTTTCACCTAAAAAATATTTCTTGAAAAAAATTCATACCCAGGATCCGGATCCGGATCCGGATCCAGCTCCGACTTCGGCTTCGGCTCCGGATCCGACTAAGGTTTCTGCACTATTTGAAAATTGTTCAGCACGTCTCCTGGCAATAAATTTTTTACCTAAAAAAATATTTTTCGAAAAAATTTCATACCCAGGATCCGGCTAAGGATCCGGCTCCAGATCCGACTTCGGCTTCAGCTCCGGATCTGACTAAGGTTTCTGCACTATTTGAAAATTGTTCAGCTCGTCTTTCTGACAATAAATTTTTCACCAAAAAATATTTCCCGAAAAAAATTCATACCCAGGATCAGGCTCCGGATCCGGCTCCGGATCCGACTAATGTTTCTAGACTATTTGAACATTGTTCAGCACGTCTTCTTGAAATAAATTTTTCACCTCAAAAAATATTTTCTGAAGAAAATTCATACCCAGGATCCGGATCCGACTTCAGCTTCGGCTCCGACTAAGGTTTCTGCACTATTTAAAAATTGTTCGGCACGTCTTCTGACAATAAATTTTTCACCAAAAAATATTTCCCGAAAAAAATTCACACCCAGATCAGGCTCCGGATCCGGCTCCGGATACGACTTCGGCTTCGACTCGGATCAACTAATGTTTTTCACAATTTAAACATTGCTCAGCATGTCTTCTTAATAAATTTTCACCTCAAAAATAACTAGAAAAAATTCATAGCCAGGATCGGATCCGGATCAGATCGGATCAGATCGGATTAATCAACTTTAATGGCTCCGGATCCGGCTAAAGGTTTCTGCAATATTTGAGAAATTGTTGTTCCGGCACGTCTTCTGACAATAAATTTTTCACCAAAAAATATTTCCCTAAAAAAATTTATACCCAGGATCAGGCTCCAGGATCCGGCTAGGATCCGGCTCCGGATCCGACTAATGTTTCTAGACTATTTTCAAATTATTCAGCACGTCTTCTTGAAATAAATTTTTCCTCAAAAATATTTAGAAAATTCATACCCAGGATCCGGATCCGGATCCGACTTCAGCTTCGGCTCCGGATCCATTGACCTTACTTAACAATTGTTGTACGTCTTCAGTATGTCATTTTCTTAAATATTCCCAAATTCATATAAGTGTCAGCCCGGTTACAGCCGGTCTGTATTTGTCTTCGCTTACAGGGTCTTGTCGGGTCAATGATATTCCCACCCATTATGTATTACCAATACGTCACCACTAAGATAATTACTACTTTGCGAATATTGGGTGTACCAGTTAGTTGGTTCGGTTGATATCGACATTTAGTGCCCGGTCAGCCTCAAAGCTTACAGTTTGAAATGACTAGCAGCCTTTGATAATTTTATAAGCTTTCCTGTTCATATCTAGTGCCGGTTAGTACAGTTATTGAGTTGTTAGTCATTGGGTTATTTAGTCTTATTATTCAGCCATAGATAATTTTCCTAAAAATATGAAGAAATTCATATAGTTAGTCGGATCCGGATCCGGCTTGCCGCTCGGATCCGACTAAGGTTACTGCACTATTGAAAATTGTTCATTTTCTTCCCCAAATAATAAATTTTCGCAAAGAAATATTTCGAAAAATTCCTTATCCAGGATCAGGCTCCGGTCCAGGCTCCGGATACGGCTCCGGATCCGACTAATGTTTCTAGACTATTTGAACATTGCTCAGCGCGTCTTCTTGAAATAAATTTTTCACCTCAAAAAATATTTTCTGAAGAAAATTCTTACCCAGGATCCGGATCCGACTCAACTTCGGCTCCGGATCCGACTAAGATTTCTCACTATTTGAAAATTGTTCGGCACGTCTTCCTGACAGCAGTGCTGCAAAAATATTTCCGAAAAATTTCGCTACCCAAGATCCCGGCTCCGGATAGGCTCCGGATTCGGATCATTTGTCTTTCTACACTATTTGAACATTGTCATGTCTTCTTGAAATAAATTTTCACCTAAAATATTTTCTGAAGAAATTCATACTCAGGATCGGATCCGGATCCGGATTCAGAGACGGATCCTGGCTTCCGCTCCGGATCCGGCTAAGGTTTCTGCACTATTTATTCAGCACGTCTTCTGACAATAAATTTTCACCTAAAAATATATTTATTCATTCCCAGGATCCGGCTCCGGATCCGGTTATGACTCGGCTCCGACTCCGGATCCGACTAAGGTTTCTGCACTATTTGATGGCTATTCAGCACGTTCTTTGGCAATATTTTCTAAAAACACTATTTTTGGAAAATTTTATACTCAGCTCCGCTCCGGCTCGAGCTCCGAGCTCCGGCTCCGGCTTCGGCTCGGCTCGACACCTGGCTCTGGCAAGCTGCTCCGGATCGGTTCCGGATCCGACTATGGATTCTGCACTATTTGAAAGCGATGTTTAGTACGTTTTCTGGCGTAAATTTTCATCTAAAAAATTATTTCTTGAAAATTTATACCCAGGATCTGGCTCCCGGCACCCAGCAGCACCAGCTCCGGCTCCTGACTGTGGCTCGGCTTCGACTCTCATTTATTTGACTGAGTAAAATCCAAAGAATGGGTGGGAGGTTGAGAATATGAAAAAAAATAGATTTTCTATAATTATAAATAAAACTTTTTTTTAACCTAAACCAACCTGGAATTACAATTTTGACTGGAATTGAAATTTTTTAGTTCGACACCTCTCTAAATAAATTTCAGTATCTAAAAAACCATTTAGAATTTTAAAAAAATAATTACACCATGATGTTCAGGAGGAATTTTTCTACTAATTTAGATAATAAAAAAAAAAATGTGAAAATTTTGATTTTGACTTCAAAAATTAGGGGGTCCGAGGATAAAGTCTCCCCTTAAAGTAATATATGTATAATGTATGTTTAGCTATTAAAATATCCATATTTTTAGATTTTTTTTCAATAGATCATTCATTGTCTCAAAAACTAGAGACAATCTAGCTAAATTAAGGACATTTTTGGATTCTGCTGGAACACCTAAGTCACTATAATATCACCGGCAACAAAATCATTGTCCACCAGTGTTATTATTAAACGAAAAACTCTAATTATTAATATTATTATTATTATTATTATTATTATTATTATTATTATTATTATTATTATTATTATTATTATTATTATTATTATTATTATTATTATTATTATTATTATCATTATTATTATTATTATTATTATTATTATTATTATTACTATTATTTCCATATTATAGAATTTTTTTCAATAGATCATTCATTGTCTCAAAAACTAGAGACAATCTAGCTAAATTAAGGACATTTTTGGATTCTGCAGCATGATCTTACCCTAGAATCACTATAATATCACCGGCA
>JABUQX010084182.1:42500-44973 GCA_015478945.1 Trachelipus rathkii | reverse complement strand
CAGCTTGTCCTCGACTCCCGTCCTGAGCCTTTTCTTCAATATCCTTTCATATAACTTCATCGGCAATGCAGCAACGATATGCCCCTATAATTGGAACAGTCGCCCTATCTCTTCTGAACCACCGGGCTACTATCGCACTTGCCCCATTTCGCAGGTACTCTCTCCACTCTCCAGAAATATTAAACATCCTCAACATCCATCGCATGACCCCTTGATGCATTGTCTCCACCGGTTCAGCCCATTCAATCCTGTGTCTTCCATTTTTCATCTATTCCCCATTTCATCTGCACTCTCCATTGTATCGACACCTCTCCACGTTTACTCGGAGATGTTCTCTATCTGACTTCTGGAAGTTTCTTTCTCTTCCTCCTGATTACTTTTTAATATTACTCTGAAGTACTCTCCCCCACCTATCCTGATCTCATCAGGTCTACTCTAGCCTACCTCCTGTATCCTTTACTTAGTGTGCAACAGTCGACTCCTGTCTCGTAGGTTTTTTGCCATGTTATATATAATTTCTTTGGTCCACCCATATACTTGTCTCAGTGTTCCTGATCGTCTCCACGCTTGCTCACATCGTACTCCTTTTTATGTTCACAGCCTCATTTTCTATTTACACATATATCGTTTGTCTCATGGGATCTTCTTCACCATATCTAAACTTTTATATTTTTCTCCTTTACTGCACGTGCAACTTTATCTGTCCACCACGCAGTCTTTTTCTTTCTGGAACCTTTTTACCCCAGCGTATCTCTCGCACATGTTATCATTTTTTTCTTTAAAATACTGCCCACTCTCCTACTACATCTAACATTCTTATTCCTCTGGCATATACATAATCACGGACTCTTATTGCAAAAGCTCTTTTTTACTTTCAGTCCTCCCTTAATTCTCTCCAGCTGCTAGTATCGTTCCTATACGGAGCTTTTCCTGTGTAGTCGGCGTTCGTAGTCATTTTCATGCCTTAGCAAACCGAAGAGATCCTCTGGTTCCGAGTCGATCTCCAGCGCGTCTGGGGCCGCAGCAATCCACGCTGCTTGGCTAGGCTCACGGCTTTTTATTATTTATATATATTAATTATATTAATTATATATATTTATATAATATAGTATATATAATATGTTATAATATTATTATTATATATATATATTATATATATATATATATATATAATTATATATATGTATTATATATATTATATCTATTTATAATTATTTATTATATATATATTATTTAGATATATATATATATATATATATATATATGTTTAATTATTATATAATTTATATATACATATAATATATATTATATATATTTATATATATATTTATAATATATTTTATATATAATTATAAGAATATATATGTTATGGATATTTAGTATTATCAATATATGTTACAAAAATATCACTTGTTTGAATGTGTGAAGTATTTTCTATTTATTATATTATTTTTATTATCATAAGTATTATTATCCAATATTTTTCTCTTTTATTTTTATTCTTTTTATTATCTTTATACTATTATTATTACATTATTTTTTTTATTATTATATTTTCTTTTGTTAGTTATTAATTTTATTATTTTATTTTATTGTTTATTATTTATTATTATTATTATTATTCTTATTTATTATTATTATATTATTTGTTAATTATTATTATTTTTTTATATTATTCTTATTTTTATTTTATTTTATTCTTTATTATTATTTTGGTTAAATATTATTTTATTTTATTTTTATTCTTATTTTATTATTTTAAATAATGATCATAAATTTTATTTTTTTATTATTATTAATATTTTAAATTGGAAATTCAGATTTTCTCTCCTCTGCAATTGGCTGTAACTGCGCTACGGTGATATTCAGTTTTTCGTGTTTAGTTATAGTAAGTGTTCGATAGAGGCCAGTAGTGTAGTATGAAGATTCTCGTCAATTAACATGAATATAATGTTTGGGTACTGAGAAACAAAGGTGAATATTTTTATTAAAGAAATTCACCACTTTGTTTTTATTCTTCTTTCTTCTTTTCATATTATGAATATTTACTTCTTATTTTTTTTTAAAGTGTTTGAACTTGCGAGTCTTCGTGACCGTTGACGTTGACTTGACATTGGTTTCGTAATATAATTTAGCGCTTGCTTATTGTGAAGGTTTTGTATGCCACCTGACGAGCACACACTCACAATCAACACGAAATGCACAATACACACACACACACACAACTTATATATTTTTTTTTAATATATATATTTATATATATAATATATATATATTTATTATATTAATATATATATTATATAATATATATTATTTATTATATATTTATACATATTTATTATATTATTATATTTTATTTATTTTATAATTATATTTATATATTATTTATATATATATATAATTATATAATAATATTACATATATATATATATATATATTATATATTATAATATATATATATATGTTATATAAT
>JABUQX010084182.1:30000-32500 GCA_015478945.1 Trachelipus rathkii | reverse complement strand
CTCCCGAATTCCCTACATCAGCACTTTCTAAAGGATTCTATGCCTTAGCGGATGAAATGAATCCTAGTTTCCAAATGGAGACTGATGTAACGACCCACTCCCTCTCTCTAATGCTTCTGGCGCTTCCGAGAGAGATAAATGGAAAACCGTTGAACGCAAACACCTCATGCGCCCAAAGCGTTCTAAAGCTGTTAATGGTACAAAAGGGAGACCAGAGGTTCCTCATAATAACTCAAATTGTCCAGTTTTCCAAAATCGCCCACCTGATGATGGCTTACCGACAAAGTCTCTAGGGTTAGACCTCCGTAACCTAACGGATCCCATATTGGATGCCAATATCGTAACTTCAACATCTTTACAAAAAAGTGCACTTTCCGGTGTCACCTTCTTACGCTTCCCCCATGAAAACATTCCCATATTCTTCACCCATTTCTGAATCTGCTTGCTTGGCAGGTGCTGATATCGCTTCCATTCCTAAACATGATAATTTTGGTTGCTCTTCCAACGACCAACCAAGTCTACACAATAAAATGGACTTGGCTGAACTCAACTTACTTCGCATACATGGCAAATTGGCAAAGCCCCTCTACTAAATACCACTGAAAACTCCCCCCTCCCCAAAAGAGGTCGTACGACTTAAATCTCTGTTGTACGACCATTCCTTACCATCAGGATTTGTTGCTTCTTCTCGTCTAGACCCACGTCTCAGACTTTCCACCCCATCTAAATCGACTTTCAACATCACCCCTAGCCACATAGAGACAATTGTCTAAAAAAAAACACCCTCATAACATTTATAAAAACATAACATGGTCACCTTTCTTCAATGGAATTGTCGTGGTTACTACTCTAATTTTGAAGAACTAGTTAAACTAATAAACCTATGTACACCAAAGTGCATATATTTGCAGAAACTTCGACTATGTTATCGCGACTTCTTTCAACCGTCATAATATAACTAGCAGATAACCTCTTTAGAAAGAGCTGATAATGATAAGGTTGGTGCAGGAATACTCATTCATAAATCAAACCCCTATTCTCCAGTCCGTCTTCAAACTAGATTTCATGCAGTGGCAGAACGAATTCATCTGTTCACTGGCCTTACTGTTTGTTCGATCAATTTGGTTCCGAGTAGTGATTTACTAAGGTCGACTTAGCTTATCTTTTTAAGCAGCTCTCTACTCCTGTTGTTATACTAGGAGACTTCAACCTTCGCCACCCCCACCTATTCTAAGTCCTAGATTCTTGTTGATCTTCTAACCCCCTTTTTCCTGAGATGCCTTAACACAAGACTCCCTACATATGAACGTTTAAATACACACTCTTCTTCATGTATTGATATTTCCTTTTGCTTCCATTCTCTTATGGACCACTTTACCTGGTCCCGCTTTAATTATTGATACGGAAGTGACCATTACCCAAAGCCTTAAATGAACTTGCACCGAGCCCAATATTGAAACTCAATTCCAGCTGGCGTTATGACCCATCGGAGTGGGCTCCTTTTCATCAGGCCACAGCTATCCAACTTTCTCTCTCCCTTCACTAAGCGGTGTCCGACTATTGATGATGCCTTTAACTTCCTCCAACAAGTTTTCACCACAGCAGGGGAAGCTTGCATCCGGCGATCTCCCACAAGTAGAAATTCGGAAACCCTTTTGTGGTCCCAAGAATGTGCAAACGTTAACAGAGAGAAGAAAAAACTCTACAGACAATGCCAAATGATTCGCAAAAACCCCAAACATGATTCTTTTAAAAGCAGCTGCAGCGAGATCTCGTTGAATTAATCGCCAAACACGTAAACAATATTTATACTTCGACTGTCAATTCCACAACTTCCCTTTCTCCAGTGTGGAAAGCTACTAAGAAAATATCTCGCAGGTTGAAAAACTCTTCATCCACAGTCCTCCGTTAGGGGCCTGAAATAACCGATACGATCTCGTGCCTTGCCTCAGACTTAATTTCGTACATAATGCTTCGTCATATTCACCCCACTGCACCAGCGTTATTGCTGGATCTGTATAATAGAATCTGGATCTACTACAGCTTTTGTAATCAATTTTCCCAAACCTTGGAAAGATCCAAAGTTGGCGGACAAACAAAGACGAATTTCGCCGTCATACTTGAAAATTAATGGGGGAAAATGGTTTCAGGCCGCCTTCTCCCAGTTCTGGAGAGTTGCCAGGTTTTTTCAAACTTCAAGTTTGGTTTCCGCAAAAATCGTTCTACCGCAGATCCATTGTTAAAACTGGATCATGACATCCGAGAAGCCTTCTCAACTAGTGAAATGGTTCTTGGTGTCGTTTTTGACCTTGAAAAAGCTTATGACACAACGTGGAGAACTGGAAACTCCACTCGCTCAGGTTTCCGAGAACAGCTCTCTCTCTCTCTCTTTATAAAATGCCTTCTGTCAGACAGATCCATCAAGGTAAGGTGCTCTTCTGTTCTATCATGCCACTTAATTCTGGATGAAAGCGTTCCGCAGGGCAGTGTTCTAAGTGAA
>JABUQX010084182.1:0-25000 GCA_015478945.1 Trachelipus rathkii | reverse complement strand
GTTAATAACTTATTATTTATTAATAATACGGAAAATATGAATATTTATGCATGTACATTCTATTAATTTGTTTATTATTATGCTTTTTAATATTTTACCTGCTAATTAATCATACAAGCAAGTAATATAAATAAAATAATATAGTATAATAATATATTTTATTGTATAATTACTTGTCTTGCCATTAATATCAAACTTTTTTATTTGTAATAATTCTAATACGTCACCTTTGTAACTGTTCACATTAAATGAAATTAATTGTAGAAAGGCGTAAATACAGATCGTTTGAGTGATCAAGTAAAATACCGCTGAATTTAAATGAGAGAGGTGTGGTTTATTCAAATTAATTAGCTAATTTAATTTTTTTTAGATTGCCTGCTCTTTCATACTTATTTATGCATGATGGAAGGAATTGTGCTTATATCTGAGGCTACTTTATCAGTAGAAAGTCCTAGATATTATTATTTTATCATTATTTAAGGTTGATTCAATAAATACGTAGGCCTACATTATCATCTTACTTATTTCTTATTGTAGTGTATGGCGAATAATCATACAAGTCACCTATATATAGTTTAAAAAATAAATTATTAATTTTATGATTGATATATATATCTATATATATATAATTTTTCATAATAATAAATATTATATTATATTTTATATATATTATATTGATGAGTATAATATATATTTATATTAAATATTATTATATTAGTTTTTTTCTTATATAGAATTAATTAAATATTTAATTATATACTGTTAGGTGGAACTTGTAAAATTACTTTATGGCCTGATTTTTTAAGTAATAAAAATAGAAAATATGGTGATTTTTTTATGATATATTGGATTGTTTTTCTATTGACATATCATTTTTTTTTTTCACTGGAGGATTTTATACTATTATATATTAAACATAGTTATAACATTTTAATTTTAAAAAATGATATTTTCGATGTTTGTTAACTGTATATTTATGTAATTCATTTCACTTTATGTAGTGATAAGAATACTGCAAGATAAGGTTAAGGTCCTAATAGATAAATTAATTGAATTTTGGAGGCTTTGAAAACAACCTTCTTTGACCAAATAGTCCACCGAGGCAGTAAAGGGTTATAATTTGTTAGTTGATGGAAGGGCTGTTTAGCAGATTGCTGTAAGAAATTAATTTTTATAAATGTGCAATTTAAATTCTAATTTATATATCTTTTTATGTTATAAATATATCTTCCCTTAAGGAAAAAAGCCTTGGTATTTATCATATTGATTCGAACAACAGATATATAATCTAACTATCATTTAAAATACTAGTGCAATGAATTTGATAAGAAACCTTCATTTCTCCTAAAGTTAGATAGGATTCGCAATGAATTTTAAAGCGGCTGGTCAATTAATTATTAACCGTGGTGGTTTAGGAATTGCCTACAGCCCTTGGATATTTAAATGATTGCAATGCGATAAACATTTCGATAAAATGAGTTAATTCAGACTTAAGTTTCGTAGAAATTTTTTATATCAGCATGTGGTATAGAATTGGGTAACTGAGGTTAGAGGAGTGGTTTTTTAACTAGTTTTGTTATATTAACATATTTAATCAATTACAGGAATTATTATTTAAAAAAACATATATTATTATTACTATTATAAATTGGACAAGATTATACATATCCGCCTCAATATTCCATTTTGATCAACTAGGGATTATAATAGGGGTATCTAGCTTATATATAATTATTAAATAATTGTGTTAAATAAGCATATATTATATATATATTTTATATTATGGAACAAAGTTTCTTATCGCTATTAATAGGAGTATTATATAACTAATTCTTATATATTATATATATATATATATATATATATATATAGTATATATTATATTATATATATATATTATTAGTATTATATATATTATATATATAATATATATATTCGGCAGTATTAAGTTAGTAGGATCATTTATTTTTTTGCTGCCGTTAGGGTTTTGATTTACCGCTTTTCGTTTATTGGGTTCACAAGGAAAATTGGTGACAGTTTATTGGTATCGATAAATCGTTATTATTGTAATAATATTGATGCGTATTTATCGATTTTCTTATCATTACGTGTCATTATTAAAATTTTCATAGACAATACACACACACACGTATCATAAACTTATTTATATATACCTATATGACTATAAAATAAAAATTAGTAAAAATTATTTATCTGGTAAAATTAAAACTCATATTTTGGACAAAAATTTTTAGATATATATATAATCGTTATTTTACTTATTAATAAATTGTACTAACAGTATCGGTGTCATGAGCATGATCAGGATAAGTATCTATAATAATGAAGTATGCATGGGTTATTACGACTACTTTCTAAGTGAAAATATTGAACATTTTATTGTTTTCATTTATTCATCTGGCTAACCCGAAGTTATTTGAAAATCAGGAATTGTTTGAGAGTGAAGCCCTTTAACAAGAGGACAATGAAAAATCTTTTTGAAAAATAGAATTATGGGATACGTACTAAATGAATGGCTGACGAATTATTGAATCGCGCACAGCTATTAAGGGTGTCATTAAGGAATCGTGTGTTCGAAGCATATAGAATAAAGAAAATAAAGTTAATAAGGGTGAATTAAGGAGGTAGGGTGTTATTGCGAACACTATACAGTTTCATTTTTAAAATAAGTTATATATTTAAAATATGAGGTACATATTAAGAAGATAAATAACTCCGACATCTTGGAAATAGTTGGTTATATTCATATTGTCACGATTAGTACTTTTGTAGGAGACCTACACGAAATTAACGATACCATTCATAGCTTTTTCCGGCCTTTTGAGGGTCATTTCACTAGCTTTATTAAGTTTTTCTTTCTTTACAGCCCATTCTCACAAATTCAGGTATATATATAGCTCACAATACTCATATATATATATTATATATATATACTCTACTATATATATATATAATTAATGTATTTTTATATGCAGTACTATACCCATAATTCCATAATATATATATGTTATTATAAAAAATATATATCATTTCAGACATATACGGTCTGTAAGCACAAAACTATTTAATATATTTATTACCAATAAAATTTATATTCTTTTATAACATAATTATAAACTACATAGTCGTTGACATATAAATCCTATATCTAGGGAGTTTTAAACTTGTTAAATTTACATCTACTAAAAATCCTCTCTTAAGCTACATAATATCCAACATCAACTGTAACACATATAAAATAACCATAAAAAAATATATTTTAGTTTTTTTTAAATTGGCAGAGTTTTTACAGTATAATACCATTAACCTTGATCCTCGTACTTGGGATTGCACCATATGAAAAACAAAATATAATTGATGCATCAAGATATTAAAAAATATATAGATTAAATATATTGCAATAAAAATAACTATTAAATCTAAAGTAAAAATTATTAATAACATAAAGTGAAAATTCAAAATTTGTTTTTTTTTTTTTGGTAATTCGATTATTTTTTGAGGAAATATTACGGACTCTTATAACATAATTTAGACGGTTGGTTCCATCATTATTTGATAGAATAGGGGTTTTTATAGGAGGGTCTCCACAGAGAAGAGATTACAACAACCTTTTCTAGAACCTTGCCTAGAAATTTGTATGTGTTTGAAGCAGCCCCATGGCGCCCAATTAGGAAACCAAGAGGATGGAAAATTTTTCGCGAGAGAGAGAATTTTTGGGACTATAAATTATCATGCTTTAAGAGCGGTTAATATATATACAATAAGTTTTATACTATAAATATATATAAGGGAAATTTTTTTTAATAAATAATATATATTAGATAAGGTATTTACTAATATTGTAAGGTATTTTCTAATTCCTAAGTCACACACCTGAAATTCTATTCATATTTATTACATAATATATAATAATTTAATTATTATATTAATATATTTTAAAAATATTTACGTAACATATTAATATATTCATATATTAAGATATAATATTAAGTATTATATAATATTAATATTTAATATCTATATATTATATATATTAATATATATGATACATAACAAGTATCCCACCATTTATCTATAAATTGAGCCAAATCCCTTAGAAGAAACCTCATGCAACACCTACCATCACTTTTTTTTAATTTCTGAGGTACTGATCATAAAATTTTAGGTTACAGTTAAAGCTAATGATAATAAAGTTAGAGCATCAAAAAAATTTAGACTGCAAAGTATGCATTTTTTTTGGTTATTTTTAATTAATTTATTATCTATTTATGCAACTAATTATATTAATAATTAAAGAAATTAATTTTCCTTTTATTAATAATATATGTGAAATTTATTATTTAATATTTCAATTAAATATTTAAATTAAGCTAATATAATAATATTAAGTAATAATATCATAATAATAAAATAATAATAATATAAATAATAATAATAATAATATATTAATAAATTAATAATATATAAATTATAATATAGTAGAAATATATTTTTTACATCCAATAACGATTTAATATTTTAATTATTCCATTAAGTTGGTAGCACTATCTTAATTGTTTCAATTAAGAATTTTTCGACATTTCCGACATTTTAATGAGTAAAGAGTTAAAATAATGAGTGTCCAATGTTATAGCAAATTAGTAGGTAATTATCAGATTTATAGGGTCAAGCTTTAAGGGTTTTAAGGTTATATTAGGGTTATAGCTGTTTTTTAAGGTATAAGAGAGGGCTAGGTTAGTTTTGGGTTAGTTTGTTGGCGTTTAGGTTTTTTTATTTTGAGGTTAGGTTTGGGATGGATGGTGGTTACGTGTTTTTTTCTCAGTGGTCTACTTAGGTTAGGTTTATGTTTAGTGTTATGTTTTGTCGAACTTATTGTGCTTTGTATTAGTAGGATTTGTCTTTACTAAAAAAATAATATTCTTTAGTAGCTGATTATAATTAAAACACCTTTGTTATTTTTATAACTAGACTCACACAATTTTGTAATACACTTTAGACAATTTTCGAAATGACTTTTTTGTTTTCTTCAACAAAACTTTAATTAATTTTAAACTTAGGTTCTAAATAAGGGCTACAACTCATACGATTCGGTATTATTTACGACTACATTTCCCGTTTCACGGGTTATATACACATTAAACTTAGTGTTCTCGGCAACAAAATGCAAGGAATTAATACTCTCCCATGAATCCTTCTATAAACAGACATCATAGCTCAAGTAAAACAGGGGAAGGAGTCATCTTTTCGGGTACTTTTTCTTGTCTTATATTTTAATTCACTAGTTATAGGATAAAATGCAATCTTAATGTCTTGTGTCCACTAGAAACATTTTAAGTACGGGTTAATTTACGTCTAAATTTAAATGATGGTGGTAATTTAATGATCCATATTTGAAATGATGTGTTTTCTTCCTGCCAAACTGTTGCTTTATTTTCTTTATTTACACTTAGATATATCATTGGGGTGTAATTAAGGAGTTTTGAATTGCTTCACTATAATGTTTTTATGAATGTTTTTTTCATAGGAATTAATTTTTTGATTTGGAACAATTTAATCATCTCTAAGTCTATTACATGTTTTTATATTAAATGTAGTGGCATGCCTTTTATGTCCACTACTGTTATCCAGTTTCTATTTCCCGTGCTTAGCCAAAGGAATATATATACTGATATATAGGTACTGAGTATGATTTTACTGATATTATTAATAGTTTATGTATTATTATTTACTTATATTATAATATAATTATATTATTTATTATAATATATATATATATATATATGATATATATATATTTATATTATATAATTTTAATTATAATATGCATGAGGAGACGTTAGTATAATATTTATTTGTATACAGATATTTAGGTTTTACTAGCTTAATATATATATATACTATCATATATTATATATATATATATATATATATTATAATAAAGTATATATATATAGTTGATTATTCAGTTATATATAATTTTTATATTCTTGATGTCAATTATATATTTAGATAATATATATATATATATATCTTATATTTATATTTATTGAAGGTATAATATATATTTAGATATATAATTTTATATAGATTTAAATGAGAGTGTGATACTCTGTTTTACTACTCGTCTGAAATTAGTTTAAATGCTGTAACTTTTTTATTTTTTAATGCTGTATCTATTTATATAATATTTATTCTATATGTAAGCTTATAATGAAAAAGAAATAGTATAAATATATATATATAATAATATATAGGCTATGTCCCAGCACCTAGTCATATATCTATGTTCATATATATATATAGTATACTCTTGTTAATATTATATTATATATTATATTCATTATTTTCTTTATTTTTATATACTATTATTGGTCAAGATAATCATTAATATACTTTGGTCCTATTAGGTAAGGAGTGTCTTAATTAATATATATTTATATAGTGATTATATTATTATAATTGTATATCAAATAATATGTATGCTAATATTTTATTATTAAATAAAAGATTACATATTAATATTACTAATACCTTGTATGGGTGTGATAGGATTTATTTACTTAGTTTATTATAATTTTCAAATTTTTTGAGATACACTTCGTAGATAATTATATTTTTATATATATAAAATAGGTGTATTGATATTATATTATGATGGAATTATAATGAAGTGAGGTTATATATTAATTTTATTTAGTTATAATATTAATTTATATAATAGTTTATTAATATATAAACTAATAGTAATAATTAATATATATTGTATATAGTATATGATTATATTAGATAGTGAAGATTGTATATATTGTATGTAGGTATATGAGTATTATTTATAGTTATATATTTGAATTATAATTATTTTTGGGGATATTTAAAAAATTTTATAAGCTTATTTTAAATATATTACCTAATGATATATATATATATATATATAAAATATATATAATATAATATGGAACTGTTCTTTGATTTAGTTTTTTATATTATAAATAATTGTAAAGAAGTTGCATTGGGATTTTGTGATGAATAACTTAAGTGAACCTAAACGGTAATATAATTTGGATTAATTTTAGCATGACTACTATAATTTATTCATAATTAAGCTAGCCATAGCTTTTCAACTTAATTCTTTGACTAACACTACGAAGCCGTCATCGGGGAAAGAGCTCCTCGCTGTAACGAGATGGAAAGCTTGGCTGCTCATTTATTGATTATAGTTTAAGGTGGCTGTTCTTGAACCAATTAGTTAATTCTGATTGATAGTGGGTGCACACAAAAAATGCATAAAAAAAAAAAATTTCCTATTAAAAACATATAATTTACACATCTTAAACATAATGCTAATGCAAAATTTCAGTACTCAATGCTTTTATATCAAATACTATTAGATTATCTATCAGCTAACGAGTAAAAGCTAGAAGTTTTCTTTGTCATAAGTACAAGTATACTAGATTGAGTTGATCTCGTTGTAAATACGAGTTTGATAATAGCTTTGAGCTATTTGCTAATTATATGTATTAATATTATTATAAGTTTTTATTTAATAGTGTTTATTTTTTATAGCTATTTATATTTGTTTAGGTTTATTAGTTCTTTCAAATATATTATAAAAAGAATTTTTTCCTTAATAAATAAATTTCCTAATTTTTCAAGATATCCTAATGAGCATATTATTTAATATTATTTATTAACTATTATTATTATATTATGATAGTATATATATTATTTTATTATAATATATATTTATTTATAGGTAGAGATATATATAAATATATATTATATATTAATATTAATATATATATATTATATGATTAATAATTAATATATATATAATATAAATATTAATTAATATAATATATAATATATATATATATATATATATTATGTATATTATATAATATAATATTATATATTATCTAATAATATTAAATATATTGTTAATATATAATAATATATTTAATATATATATTATTAAGATATTAATATTAGTATAATATATATATATTATTCATATTAATATATATCACTTATATATATATATATACTTTATAATATATTAATATAATAATATACATATTATATTATAATATAATATTAATATTATATTAATATATATTATATATATATTTTATAATTATTAATATATTAATTTTAGATATGACAATGTAAATAAATTTATAATATATACTTGGATGATATATAATATATATTAATATATCATATGTAGTTATATTATAATAGACATTAAATAATATATATTATATAATATATATAATATTTTAATTATGGCCTAAGAATCACTACTTATACTAGAATATTATAGTCATAGAATACATACCTATGTATCCTTTATATTATTACATCATACTTATATAGTTAGTATCATATATTAATACAAAATATATAATATATATATAACTGATAATCTATTATTATTATTTGGATATGCACAACATATTTTATTATAATTATTATCATTCATAGATTATTATAATATTATATATTATTAATTATATTATAATTTTATATATATTTCATAGTAATTATTTTTGAATCTCTCATAAAAATTCCGAATAATTATATTGAAAATATTATTAATTAAAATATCATTAATTAATCTATTAACTATTTTTAGATATATATAAATGTATGCTCTCATAATACTTCCGGTAAATTCTTAAGTGCTTATTTACTGAAACATAATGACTATAGACACTACCTTCCTCTTCTAATAATATTATTAATTATTTACCTTTGAATATTTAATAATAAAAGGTAGATATTTATTATCAATTTGATAATAATTTTGTAAAAAAATTGCTTAAGTATGCATCCTTATTTATATATATATATATATATATATATACTATTTATAATTATTCATATTATATATTATCATAATTATATTTTTACTAGGTAGCCCTTTGTATAAGCAGATAGATAATAAAACGTACAGGACATAAAGCTGTCATGAAAATGTTTGGCTAAGAGTGTATTATATAATTGTTATCCAACATATTAAAAACACTATAGTTGAAGACAAAACCTCTAATTATTTAAAAATATGTTTCATTTTATAGAAAAACAGATTCATATATATTTATTTTTTATCCATTTATATTTTATAAGAATAAATAAATTGTACTTAATTTTATGGACGTAAGTAAATTATCTTTTTAATTACTTGTTAATTATAACTCACAGAAGAGAAAATGACCTTTTATTACTGTGTAATTGATGTAATAGGGTACATTGGAGATATTATATTAGCATAATTTTTTTGCCGGGAGATAATAATTTAATCGTTAAACAGGTATAAGGGGGTAATAGTGGGTAAAATATTGATTCCTCGGGTTGTGTAATATATAGTTAATAGAAAGTAGAATAACTTGATCCATTATCGAGGGTATTGACGCAATGGAAAGTTGAAGAAAAGGTATAGAATGGGATGTCTGTTCTCTCAAAAACAGTATTAATTTGTTTTTATATAAACACCATATACTATAAGGTTCAAGCGATTGGGTCAGGTCTGAAATGAATTTTAGGACTTTAAAACGCGAACCTTAACCTTAGCCTGAACGCCTTAACTTAGTAGGACAACTACTCTAACGCTTAACCCTTAACCTGAACTTTAACTTTCAACTGGAATCCACCTAGTATCTAGGTACAGATCTTATACGAGACGTTTAAAAACAGTGATAATTCAAGAAAATGTTACGGATTTTTCAGGATATAAGAATTTCATTGATTCACATTAAAGATAAGTGGCTTACCACTAATGGAATAAGGTATACCCTCCATTATGTCAGAAAGAACTTAATTAATTATATATAATTATTAATATTATTTATTTATTATATTATATTCATGTACTTAGCCTTGAATATTAGATTATCACTTTATTTAATTTATTATTTTATATTATTATATGTATTTAATTTACTTGGCCTGGATTATTTTGTGAAAACTTTAATTTAATAATTACTATATAATATAAAGGAATTTTCTATTTTTATAAATTTATTGATACAAAAATATATATTAAATAGTAAATACAAAAAAGTCATTTACGCAAAATAGCAAAAATCAATATGTGGCATGATCGATATAACTTAACTAATAAATTATCACTATCATGAAATATAATAAAAATAAATAAAGGTTATGAAAAAGTTATCATAATGGGCCGCTATTTCTCTAGGATTATGGTCCATAATATATATATATTATTAATATGTATAATAATGAATATCTATAAAATATATAATAATATTATTAATTAATATATAATATATATAATAATAATTAATATTAAAATTATAATATATCATATATTAATATATTATATATATATATTTATATATATATATAATAATGATATATATATAATATTAAATTATAATTATTATTTAATCATGATATGGTATTCTGGGTGGTGGAATTCATATTAGTCTTATTAATTCTTAATTGTTAATTAAAATATCTTATACACTTTTTACTTATTATTTAATTTAATAGAACGGGCTATCTTAAAAATTAGTATGGATACCCTCAATTTCTTCCTCTGGCTTGAGGTCACAGGACCATATTGCAGCAAATTAATGTAAGACGGGTTGTGATTGTGTGGCTGCATTCTATTGTGGTAAATATCAACTCTCTCATAATTTTAACTAGCCGGATTAACTTATGTAATATTATAGTCACCAAAAGGTCACAAGTTTCTCTCTCCAATGAATTTAAATATATATAACATTTTTATTTTTCTTTTTATTTTGAATTATATAACCTATAATTTTTACTTTTTTTTTATTTTAAAAATATAATTATCTAAACATTTTTCTTTTTATAAATTTATTTATTTCTCTCACTACGTGTTACAATCAATGTTTGTTTCTTCTTGCACTTCGATTTCTCACTCGACAAAAAACGATCGACTTTATTTAACATTTTGGTTTTTTATATTTTTAACATGGAGAGTGTTCCATAACAGATATGGAGCTGATATCGTTGACGGATTTGGTTTTTTACAATTATTATTTTTATACGATATAAGTTATTAATGTTTTACGATGCATAATTTCTGTAAGTGCATAACTGACCTATATTCATTTATATTTATATAATATAATATTAATTATAGTATTATTAATAATATTTATTATATATAATATATAATATATATATTATATTATTATGAAATTTTATAACCATATATAAATATTATCCTAATTTAATACATTTCACCTTTTTTTATAAATTTATTTATTTTTTATAAATTAAATATATTAATATTATATGATAATGAATAATAATTGAATAAAATTAAAAATTATTACACTAATGGAAGAGAGAGCGCGTCAGGATAAATAATTAATTATAAGATTATATATTAATTGACTTTTCCACAAAAATATTTTCCAATAAATCTATTATATTGATATCCTTATTATTATAATATATTATTATTTATAATTTAGTTCATTAATTATAAATTACTTTTTAACCTACCATAATCGATGGCGTCGAATTTATATTATATTAGGGCATCATTTATGCTTATATTAAGATATTCAAATTATTATAATAGTGGCTATCACGATTTATTAACAAATCTGAATATTATATATATTTAAATCTAGGGTGCCAAATATATAAAGGGTTATATTTAATTAATATATATAATATTTTTTATATTATAAATATCTTAATATATATTTAATAAACTCTAGATTTAATAAACCTCAGATTTAATAAACTCTAGATTTAATAAACTTTAGATATAATTATTTTAAACTGATACGGTGTGGTAGCGCAATTTCTCAATGCAAGATTGCTCTTTTGTCAATTGTTGTTATCAATTTGGTTAAGATAAGTGCTATAAGTTAGGCGGTTTTTAAATTTTAGGCACCGGTGTTGCCAGAAGCCCCCGAGGTAGTCCGCGGGTGGTCTGCCGTACATTTGGGCAACGTGTATCCCACTATATGGTATTCCTTTTAAATTAACAGTAAAAACAGAGTCAAGGTGTCTCATGGTCATTTACACAACTAGTTACATTAATCAAATATAATTGAAATAAATTGATCTGAAGCCTACTCATTTTATAATCTTTAGTTGTGAAAGCAGATATATATATATATATATATATATATATATATATGATATATTTATATATTATTATATATTATATGAATAATATACTTATATATTATATATTATATTATATATATTATATATATCATTCCTTTGTATGATTTTTTGTTTAATATTAATTAACTATTTGAAAATTCAGGATTACTGAAAACCAGAAAATTATGGCTGTACGGAAGGTAAGACTATATGCAATGTTCATTTTGTATCCAAGCCTACATTAAAATATATTAATTTGTACATTGAAAAAAACAGGAAAAACATAAGATAGCAATTATATAGTTATAAGTATATATAATATATATATATATTATATATATAATATTATGATTATATACTATTTATATATATATAATATATATATATATATATATAATATATAGGCAATTCTTAGATAAGACAGACCGTCGCTGAAGCGCTCGCTTATAATGCGCATTGCGCGCGAGCGGTGCCGTTTAACAACTTACTCGCCTAATTAACTGACTAAATAAAATTGTTTAAGAAAACTGAAAATAAAAAAATATAAAAAAAAGCAAAGACTAAAATTTATTTAGTTGACCCATTATTATTATTATTATTATTATTATTATTATTATTATTATTATTATTATTATTATTATTATTATTATTATTATTATTATTATTATTATTATTATTATTATTATTATTATTATTATTATTATTATTATTATTATTTAAATTTATTTTTATATGTATAAATAATATTATTATTTATATTTAATAATAATAATAATAATAATAATAATAAAATAATAATAATAATAATAATAATAATAATAATAATAATAATAATAATAATAATAATAATAATTTTTCAATAACACATGTTCAAAAGATTATAGATTAATAAAAATATTCTCGCGAATTGATTTTGTGTATATGTATATACCAGTGTCAATTCGTGAATATTTAAAGCTTAGAATGCTTATTTTAAACGTAAGTTTGTTTGAGGTATTTTTAGTGTTTATTTTAAGAGCGTCGATCGTAGTGACTGAATAAATAGATGAGACCCTCGAGAAATATTTGACATCAACTCTTAATGATTGCCTTTAAAACCGTGAATAAACTTATATACACAGACAGACTAAACAATATTTTTTAATCCTATCAATAATCTTTGACCATCTTTCCTAGCTTAAATCTGTGTAAACTGGTGTGTCCATTTCTTGTCACAGGATATCCTATTATACCTATATATAGACGACCAATTTAATACAATTTATAATATATGTTTAGAAAATTAAAAATTGCTTCATAGTCAATGCCATCCATCAGGCCATGATGCATTTGAAGTACTTGAAATAATAAATCTACTATTCAATTGTTGAAATCTGTAAATAAAATGAATGAAATACCATTTTTCATATATATTTATCCACAAATTCCAACCAAAAAATCGAAAACGTTTTCTCTTTATCCTTCCGGTTGTAAATAGGTCCTTTAATTGCATACAAAAAATCCTCATAATCTTTTTAAAATCGAGAGAAAAACTTGGGTCATATTGGAGCAAATTAATAATTATGCCTAAGCTTCATCACACTGTTACTTATTAGTCATGATGTAATATAGCTGACCTGGCAAAAAATTGAATCTTTTGTTCTACTGTTAATGTCACCAAGTAAAGCACTTAAAGAGAGCTACTTATTTAATTCAATTCAATGAAATATGGACTAATATTAATAACTCATTTCCAATTTAATTGAATGCCACGTCCAGAGTTTTTGGTAAATAACTCTTTAAAACTTTTACCCGTTAAAGTTTTTAGCTCCTTTTCATGGCACCTATCAATAATACAGGTATGAAGAAGGGTTGTAATAATATAATTTATGCTATGATTCTGAGTACGAGAAAGTGAGATCTGAAACATGTAATGCATATCCAGCTCTAAACAACTTATCCTAGTATATATAATATGAGATAAAATAAGAATAAATTGGTTAGGCATAGGTGTATATATATACTAACATTTTTACTTTGAATTAAATAATTGTTTAAAATAATAAAGATGGAGTAAAAGGGCTTTGACCTGTGAGGGAGGGCTCACATAATCACGGATTGTTCATGTTTCGTACTAGTAGGAGCTTAGCTCACATTTTAATTGAAGGTGTAATTGTTCCCCTGTTGTCCCTCCTGAGGGTGTTTTGGACACTCGGTGGCGGTGCAGCCATAAAGTAGTGCGCCTAATAATCATTTATGTTGTCCCCTCCTAGGGGGAGTGGCTACAGAGTAGGTTGTGAGACGGTTGCAATAGCCACGTTTTGTAGAAGTCCTTCAGCTACGTGGAAGAACAATGTCCCTACTATATACGCTAGTAAATCAGATATTAATAGAATATCCAGTAAATAGTAGTTGGAGATGTAAATCTTAACTGACGCCTTATGTAAAGAGCATGGTATCAGACTATATATAAACGTAAGTGCTTTTACCGGTACCCTATATATTTCCATATTACTTCCATAATTGGGGTTTACAGGTAAGTTTACTGAGATTCTCGAGTTGACCACCTACCAGTATTTAATACTATATAATTATAAGGTAAATATTAATCGAAAGGTGAGGTAGGCTAGACTAATAGTTATTATAAACATGTCATTATTTCTAAATCCATCACTAGTACCTTTAATGAATATAGTATAAACGTATCTAATAGAGTTAGTATAATATCATTTTAAATTTATATATAATAGTACTAATATATATAATATATTATAATTGTAATAAATATATCTATATATATATAAACATACTTAAATATATATATAATATATATATAATATAATATATATAGTATATATAAAAAATATAGAGTATAAAAATATATAATAAAACTATCAGTATAAATATAAAAAGTATTAATTGGTTAGGAGGAGGTTATAATAGGGTACCGTAGTAAGCCGGAGTATAAGTATAGTAGAGTAGCAGGTAGGGGGATATAGTTTATAAGTCTCATATATATATATATATATATATATATATTAAGGTATTATATTTGTATAAATAGTACTACTACACTATATATATATACTATCCTTATGCAGGTTCCTTGGTTTATAGATAAACCACCAACCCCTGAGAAAAAGGGAAAAAGAGAGAGAAAAATTTTATGTTCATAACAAAAAAAAAAATTGGGGAAAAGAATTTTGGGAGAGCAAAAAGATTAAATCGTATTTTGCAGCAATTGTGGAAATTTAAAGTGTTATCATTATTTTTGCGGAAGTCATTATTCTACAACGTTTAACTATTTGGGGTAGATATAGGTTAGCTTGTGGTGTTTGGATAATCATACACTTGACCAAAAAAAAAAAAAAAGTTTTGTGAAACCATTAACACGTTTCATGTCTATGATATCGGCGCCCATGTCGGGAACCGCGCAGTGAGAAAGGCCTAGTTTGGTATACCCTGTGTTCAGAGCCAGTGTGGAGCCTGGTGTAAAACCTAAATGTGGAGATCACTTTTGCGGAATCTCGGTTTGGACCTAGGTGAGTGCAGCTGCGTTCTCCCCGCTCTCTCTCTCTCTCTCTCTCTCTCTCTCTCTCTCTAGTCTCTCTCATCTCTCTCTCTCTCTCTCTCCCTCTATAATAATATATATAATATTATACATATTAAATAATTATTTATATATATATAATATATAACTATATATATATATATATATAATAAAATATATTAATTATATCTAATATATATTATAATACTATATATATACTTATATATATATATATATATATAAATATATCATATATATATTATATATATATATATATATATTATACAATATATAATATAATATATAATATATATATATATATATAATACTATACTTATAATTATATTATTATATATATAATATATTTATATATAATATATATATATATATATATATATATATATTATAAGGATATATATAGTTATTATTATATTATAACTATATTATAATTATATATTATATATTTAGTACATATATAATATAATATATATATATATAATCAAATATATAATTATATATATTATTATATATAATATTATTAATAAATATATTATATATATAAATATAATATATATATATATATATATATATATAATATATATATATTATATATAATATACTATATACATTTTATATTACGGAATAATTATATATATATATACTTAAAATATATATATATAAATATAATATATATATATAATATATATATATATAATCTATATTATAATTATAATTTTTATATTAGAAGGGAAAAAATAAATAGAATATAATATAATATATATAATAATTTAGACAATATATATATATATATATTACTATATAGTATATATATAAGAAAATGAAGTTAGATGATTATGTAATAATATAACTAAAACGTGTACTATTATATAATAATAAATATTATATAAATATATATAATTATATAGATAATTATTATATATAGTAATATATATTATACTAATAAATATATACTTGTAATATATTATATATATATATGGAATTATACTGTTAAGTATTATATAGATATCATATAGGTAATATATATTATATATATTGGTTTTTCATAACGTAGGTTTAAAGGAGTAATAATATATACCTTATTAATAAACCTATTTACGATTTTTGTCGGGTTATTTGGGGGCCAAAGCGGAACCGTTCAAAATCCGGATTTCAAGATCCTGAAATAGTACGTTCACTGGAACGGTACTGTATCGCACGGGCACTTCGGGGCTTTTCAAACCAGCCCCAACAATTACGTGTCTAGTTGTTTTCAATACTCCTCTTCATGCAGTGCCCTCCCTCTCTTTGCGTCGCAATAAAGATGCCAGTAGTTCTGGAGCGACGTTAAAGAAGCGCATAGCTACTCATGATTCAAAAATCTGATAAATTTAGCAAAACGCGGGATTAAAAGTTGATTCAATTTAATCATATTATTCCAGATATATTTTATATATATTCTATAATATGTATAGTATATATACATATATATTATATATAATAATATATATATATATATATATATACTAACTATATATATATATATCACTACTAAAAGAAATATTATACATATCATATATAGATCTATATAAATATATATATATATATACTGTAAACTATTCTCTCTATATAAATTATATATATATATATATATCTTAATATGTCTCTATCGTTTACTATTATCTTGTTATCTATCGAATTAATAATATATATATATTATTAGGCAATATCTATATATAATATAATATTATACTATATACTATATAGTATCGAAACTTTGGTAGGTTATTCGAATGAAAGTTTAGCTAAAGTCAGAAAAGACTGTCTTATTTCTCTTGTGAAACAAATTTCTTAATATATACTCATAAACCTGTCAGTATAATATATATATATAATACTAATGATGGCATAGAATAATATGTATATGTATAGAAATATAATATATTGTTATTAGTCTATATCCTATATATATATAATAATATTCTATATATATATATTATAATAATATATTATATATATGTATATATATATATAATATATAATACTATAACTAGTATTCTATATATATTATACGTTATCTATTAATTTATTTCAATAGTATACAATAATATTATTATAATTTATATTATAATATATTATTATATAAGTATATATTATATATATAATTATATATATACAATGGCCTAAAGTTTTTCTCCTTAACCAGGAGATGTTATAATTCTATTCTCTTAACGAGACCAAAACAAACTTGAGGCAAGAATCAGAGGGAGATACGCTCGTCGTTCGGCTCACTTTTTGGAGGGTTACGATTGGGGAGGTAAAAGATATCTATCTATTTTATATTTTTATACTTTATTAACATATGCAAATATGGCAATTCCATATTAAAATGTATCACTTTTGACCATTTAAGAAAACAAAATACCAAATTAGATGTCTGCTAAAATTGCTTGCCATATTTGTTAAAAGCAGAACAAAAATATGAAATTAGATGTCTGCTAAAATTGCATGCCATATTTGCTGAGAGCAAAAATGAAAGTGGAAAATCAATTTAGATGTCTGCTAAAATCACATGCCACATTTGTTTAAATCTACATACAACTGCATGCAAATAGCAATTAGATCAAATGTAAATGAATCACATGCAAATGGAAATTAGTGGAAGTTATTTAAATGTTATTATTAATTATGAAATGAGTTCATTTATATTTATATTATATATTATTTTTATTAATGGGTATCCCATTAATGAGTAAATTGTAATTTCCTATCATTTTAATTATGTTTATTAACCTCTTAGGTTTTTTAAGAGTAGTATCGAATTCATGCAAAAGAGCCCTGTGGCAGCATCATTAAAATATTGGAAATGGACGGATGTCTCATTTTTCCTATCCTAAATCTGAAATGGTTTTAATTGAAGAAACGAAATAAAAAGAAATTTTCGTTAACTGGCAATCTCCATGCTAGGATAGAAGGACGGATCTTCTCGAGTCAGGAACCAGGCCCACATTCGCTCTACTACAACCAAAAACCTCGCCCAAGTACCCCAACACCCACTTCAAGGAGAAGTAGGGGAAAATGTCAAGTAAGACAACTCAAATATTATCATATGACAGGATCAAAATCCTCATCTGATCACTTTTTTTCTCTTATATATATATATATATATAATATATATATATATATATATTATTTTTATATATATATATATATATATATATATATATATATATATATATATGAAATTTTGCTAGAAAAATTATGTAGTACACCCGGGCAATGATAAAGAGTATTGGCAATAGCGTTTAGTGATGAACGTGACAAAAAATAATGTTTTTTTTTTTGATGTTATTATGCAATGCATTATTAATAATAATTATTATAATTTAATGATTATAATTTTTTCAAATTTCGATGTTAGATTTAAGGTTGAAAATGTATATAGATATTTTTTACCTGGCATTATTGCTTACCGCTAAAAATTAACGGGGAAAAGGAACAATGGTGATGATGTAATTGTATGACAAAAGCTTTTACAATTGCTAATTGAGCAACTAATTATGTAGTATGATGACACGATGACATTTGATTCCACTAAAATTCCACAACTTTTTTTTTTCCATTTCCACTAAATACCCCATTATTCTTATAAAAATTTCTCCTCATTTTCTTCTAAATTCTTTGCAAAACAATTACAAATAACAATTTGTTTGTGTGCAGAAAAGAGTTAGAGAGAGAGAGAGAAAAAAAAGAGTTTTCACAGAAGGAACTAAAGGAAAGATTTTGCTTCGCGAAGAGAGAAAAGGAAGAAAATAAGAGTAAAGGGCAGAACTAGAGAGGAATTTGTAATGGACTGTACGGCGCTGCACTGAGGTTGAGCACAACGCGCGCGCGCACAGCATGTGCCAGCAAGCCCGCCATTGTAAACACGCCACAGAGAACACATTCTTACTCACATTTCCCGTTCTCAAGTTCCTCATTTCAATCAATTTTTTCTGCGCTTGGATAAAATGACTTTCTTAGACAATGCTAATTATATCTGAATATGGTTGTGATTCTAAATTTATAAATAAATTAGAGTTTAAAATTTCATTTGCAATGATAAGAATTTCCGAAACAAATTTGAAATGGAAATTTAAATATAAATTAACATTTATTTATATTACTATAATTGAGTAATATATATATATCTTAATATAATAGTATATTATTTTACTAGTATGTTAATATTATAATAGTATATTATATATAAATTATTATCTTATATTATATATAATATATAATATAATAATATATATAATATATATAATATACATATACTATATATAATATTAATAATAGTAATAATATACATAATAATTAGTAATATATATCTACCTCATATATATATTATGTGGGAAACGGAAGTTAACCGGGCGGCCCACTTGCGAGCTATAATATAATATATATAATAAATATTTAGTATATATATATATATATATAATATAATATATATATATATATAATAGTGTATATATATATACTTAATATATAGATACTTGGAACTCCAGAGGACCTCCGCTTACCTCCTGGGCGAGACACTTCGCCGTGGTCCCCACCAGGTTTTTGGGTCCCCAAACCAATCTGGAAAATTATATTATAGGTGAGCCTAATTTTCAGGTTTTTTATTGCACTATTTCGATTCAACAACAAATTGGCTTAGATGAACATCACATGCTTTGTCATTTCGCAAGAAATGAAATAAAGTAGAGCAAACAAGACGGGTCGAGCAGCCCGGAAACAACTTGTTTCTCTTCTTTTTTCGCTAAACGAAGCGCCGCTTAAATTCTTAATATTTAATAATTTTTAAGTGATAAGTTAATTATTATTATCTAACTTTAATATATGTATATATATATATAATATTAATATTATATATATATATAGATATATATAAATATAATATAATATATTATATGATATATATATATATATATATATATATATATATATATACAGTAACATACATATAGGGGGCGCGGAATAACGACAGTACCTAAAATAACCGGTTAATAGACATAGTTTACGGGTAGAACAAAACTAAGTAAACGCACTCGATTATCGTATTTGGGTAATATTAATTTAAGGTGAAAAGATGGCGGAAGCCAGAACCCTGATCGAAAGGGAAGACGGCAATGCGAACGCAAGAGGGAGGAGACAAACGTCGGGTTGAAATGAAGGAGATACTGCCCAACGGACAGAAACGAGCAAGAGAGTCAGGGGGGGCGAAAATGTGACGCTTCTAACCCAGGGGGCACAAGCACCTCCAACAGGGGTCCCTCCGGCACCAAATCCTCTAGATCCAAATACAGTTGAGCGTAATCCCTCATCTACACCTTTCCGATCAACCCCCCCAAAGAATTGAAGGAAGACTCCAAAAGAAGACAATCCACCATATTACCAAAAACCGCCACAGTGCAGCACTCTTGGACTGCAACTGAGCCCCGATTACTGCTCAAGGTGCTATAGAAGAAGAAACGCGGAAACCTGGGTGGCACGGATAATCGTCATGACTCCAACCCAATGAAGTAAATGGAGGTACGCAAAGCACCGTCGAGTCTACAAGGGTCAGAGGACCCACTATTCGCATCGATCAGTATTCAGTAAGAAAATTGTCTTATTGTAATACTTTCACCTGCTGGGCAACAAGCGTGGCTGCATATACTACGCACTATATATATATCAATAGACCTCCCCTACTCACGAGGGACATATAAACAGGGCATTTACATGGCTGCAAACCGCCTTCCTATATAGGGTGAGAGCCAATCAACCTCCCATAAGGAGTGGTATCATAACAGGGAATACAACAACCACAAATGCAGCCCAGTAGACAAAGATAACCTGTATTAGTAGTGGCCCCTACCACAGGTAGAGGCCCCTCACACTTCATTTATCAGGGTATCTCAAACCTGGGTATTATACCCCTATGCTAACCAATCTAATTTTACTGTATCCTGGAATGTAGAGACCTGAGATATCATTTAACATGTCCTCATACACATACCAAGGAGTCCCGTCATTCAAGGCAAAATCTATTATTAAAACCCGATCTATCCTGAGGTACCCACCCCTAAAGATAAAAAATAAGGGCTAATATGACTTATTACGTGAGATATAATAGTTTAAAGGACCAAATCTCTTGAGCGTGGCATTCAATATGATAATGAGTATGCCATTTATCCATTGATAGTATAAAGCTCAGTGCTATTGGTACATTTAAATCAAGAAGTAACAAAAGTAATCATTTTGCATACAGCATATATATACAGAGCTATGTTACTATCAGAACTTTTAGACAGTGAAGGCTAGGCTATTAATTTGCATACCATAGGACAGCTTCATAATTTATCTCATCATTTAAAAGTAATAGAAGGATTTTTTGTTGCAATTGAAAGACTATTTACCTGTCATGACCGAGGAAAGATCATAAAGAACGTGTTTTCGATTTTTGGTTGGAATTTGTAGAATACAAAAGAGAAAAGGAGCACGTTTTTACAGATTTTCAAATTGTGGAAATTTTTATCAAGAGAATCACAGCTATAGAATGATACCAAGAAGCTCGTATGTATAATTGACACTCGAACAAAGAAAGCAAATAGTTTAATGTCATATAACATGATAAATAGTTTATAAGTGGTGTCGGCTAAGAGGTCCTGCCAGAAATTGTCTCAGACGCAGCAGGAGATTGGTACGAAGACTGAATGTGACAAAAAAAAAGTGCAGACATTTTGATACGCAAGGAAATGGTCTCAACGTAACTGTTAGAGAAAAAAGATTGTGTCGATATTCTTCGAAAAGGATTGCTTATGTTAAGAAAGGGATAATCAAAAAAGACAACCGGAAATCCGCAGCACGAAGCTAAAATGTTTTAATGGTCCCTCCGGAGACGAACGGGAAGATGGCAGAATGTCCAGAGACGTCCTGCTACAAGAAAAATAAAAAGTCTGTCCACAAACCAAGATATGAGGATAGGAAGAAAAAGGAAAGGCCGATCGATTATGTTCCCCCCAAAGGCAAAGAGAAAGAGATGAGATCGACTGATGTTCCCCCGCCCGAAAGATAAACCCAGCAGTGAGGCAAGGTCAGAGGAAACTTCCTCATGTGAAATGGAACTCATTGTAGGAAACGGCTTTAAGAGGAAGTCTGACCTTGAACAAGAGTTGAAACATGAAAAACCAGTCTTGAATTTTCAATAATGTGACAGTTATCGGTCCATTGGTCCCGAGCCTGTCGGCTGGGATTGCCCTATTGCCGTAGCCAAGCATATCACAGAAGGGTCGCACCTACTCCATGGTGCAGAGACGTCTCCTCAAATGGACCCATTCGCGGAAAACCAATATGTTCATATCCAATTCAACAAAGGCAAAGTTGATATGGACAAGGGCATAAAAGCCCAGAAACCAGAGCTTTAGCACAGACAAGCGAGGGCCCAGGACCTTCTCTATCACGAAGAAGAAAGAAGGATACAAGCCCTCCGGTGATAAAAAGAATACCATGGTCTAATGTTGGCAAGATGGCCACAATGATACGAGATCTGGACATGTAGTGAAGAAGTAAGAAGATAGAGGAAGATAGTCTTCTAGACGAAGAGAGCCCTTCCCTTCAACGATAAATTAGGGAGTGGAATTTTCGGTAAGCGGATGCGGCAGAAGAAAGGAAAAGAGAAAAGAGAAAGATGCGGTTCGAAATATGCAGTTAGAATCTGGAGTGGGGGACGAATAAGTCAGGATAAGCCAAAACATTTTTTCAAGAAAATGTCGAAACATCATATAAATTGGGACATCATTTCTATGCGAACGTCCACCTGACAGCGTCCCTCCTAGTGGGTTGGGCAAGGAGTGCTAAGGCCCTGTGATACCTTTGCGCTACGATTGTGGGGAGCAGGATCTCACTCATAGACAGTACTCACATCAAGCGTTTTAAATAGAGGTCTGGAGAACAGTAAGGTGATCTTCAAAGTTCAAACTCAAAAAACAAACTTGGATGGTGCAAGGAACTACGAAACAAATATACCCAAAACCAAAAAATTCAAAGGAGAGAGATACAGACTAGCACCTTCACATGCATAAGAGATATTACCTGCACTAGCGTTTTCAAAGTGAGCGAGGCTTAAGGGGTTGCCCAGTGAATGTGGAATGTTCTTAGGGAAATAAATTAGCTTATCTATTTACCATCAATTGAAATATATGCTCCTCTAAGATGTCTATCTACGAAAAGTCAGAAAGAAGCATAGATATCGAATTAAACAAACAAGTGTTATATGTTTTTATTTTTTTTATTAGTTATTTTTATATGCGTTTTTTTTTTGTTTTTTGTCAAATTTTTATATGTTTTTTTGGGTCTAATAGACTTGTTTTTTTCTTATTGTTTTCTGTTATTTATGTTTGTATTTTGTTCTTGTTTATGTTTTTATTTCTTCTTTTCGGTTTTTTTGAATTTGGCGTTTTTTTCCCTTTTAAATTTTCTTCTATTCATATCGCCCAGCATTCGATGTGCATAGGGAGTGGGCAAAATACGTTAAGTATTCGGAAACCTTTTCATTAGGGTATTCCAAATCGATATCTTTAATGGTTATCTTCGAACCTACGGTTCTGTCTGAACAACCAGTTTAGCGCCACCGATATTTTTCTCGGGAAAAGAAAACCACTCTGGCAATCGACCCAGCACGAGTTGCGAAGGGTATCTCCACAGGAAAGGAAGGGGAGCCGATGTGTCCAGTCGAACCAAAAGCCGCGTTGCAAACAGGCAATCTTCCCAAAAGGAGACCATCAGGCCTGGACCAATCGACCACCCGCAATCGCCCTCCTCTCGCCGCCCGAACGGTCACGCCAGAAGGATAGCCCCTGGATCAGTCAAACCCAAACCGCGTCGCGATGGGCATTCTCACAGGAAAAAGAAGCAACTTTGTCAGTAACACCCCCACACAGGCGGCCCAGCGCCTAAGGGAGGGAAAAGAAGTCCGCAATCGCACGGAACCCCGCTCAAGCCCAGTGGAACAAGCTGATAAGCAAATGGAATCAAGAGCGAGAGAAGTATTCTACCAAACCATGTCAATCACATCCTGACATAAGAGGGAGCCAAGCGAACAGAACACCACATTCTTATGAAAAGAAAATCCGAGTCATCAAGAAGTAGGTTCCATCGAACCTACAAACCTAACAGATGAATCATCTGATGATCGATGGAGAGATTAAAATCGATTATATGAGTGATAGAAAACACTTCTCCTATCCACACTTCGTATGGATACAATAAGGTTAGACTTGAAACCCAGGATAATTTTGA
>JABUQX010084181.1:77500-94684 GCA_015478945.1 Trachelipus rathkii | reverse complement strand
ATAATAAAACAAATATTATAAACTAAAATCTTCGAGACAGGTTTTAATTAATAAATTGTTGAATTTTTTTTGGCAACATATATATAATATATATATTATTATATATATATATATATATATATATATATATATATATATATACAGTATATATATATATATATTATATATTATAATATTATAATTATAATAATATAGTTATATATATATATATATAATATTATATATATAATTATATATATATATATATATATACTTATATTATATATTATATTAAATATATATATATATATATAATATATATATTTATATATATATATAGATATTATTATATATTAAGTATATATATATATATTAATAATATATATATTATATTAATATTAATATATATATATACTATATATATATATATATATGGTAAAAAAAAAAAATTGGTGAAATATCAAAAAATTTTGGAAAGAAAAATGATTTATTTTTCTTCTGAGAGTATTATAAAAATAATTTTGAAGTATGAGTAAAATGTTCGGGTTAGAAAATCGTGGAAGAAATTTAAAATTGTGAATTATTGTGATACGTAATAATTACTTATGATAATTTATTAGTTTATAGCAATTTTTTTTATATTATTATTGTGATTTTGACAAACATAATATAAAAATAAAAGAAGAAATATCTTGGTATGAACAATGTAGAATTGTTAAATTATAAAGTTGGAAATATATAAAGATATCTACTTAGAAATATTTTACTCACCTCTTTAACTCGTATCTTATATATAATCACCAATATTTGGTGAGTGAGCTATTTATTTAATTTATTAACTTACACTAATACATATGACCTATATTTTTTTATACTCACTTATAAGTGATGTTTAGGTTATTTATATTTTTATTTATTATAGGAATTATGTGGGCATGCTTAAATACCCATATATAGTATATTTGATATATAATAAGATAATTTTAATGTATATTTAAAGTAGATGACATAGATAAAAAAATTATATATTTTATTTTATATAAGAGAATAAAGTTAGTATATATATATATAATGGTGGGTAATTTGGTGAATATATATATATATTACTATATTTATATATTATATATAATCTATATACTATATCAGATCATATGAGGATCTCGCTTTGAATACATAAACATTAAAATCTTTCCTTTTACAAATTTTTCTAATTACTCATTGATAACTGCAGAAGTATGGTGACACTCAAATATTGTGTAGTAATTAAATTTATCTACTAGTTAGTCATTACGTGGTATATGTTTGTTACAATATACTAAATATATAATATATAATCATATATATTATAATATATTAATTATATAATATATATAAATATATTTTAAATATTATATAAATATATATATATATATACTTTAATATATAATATATATATATATATATATATAAATATATATATATATATATATATTATATATATATATATATATATATATTATATATTTATATATATATATTTATATATAATATTGATATTCATATATATCACTTCTGGTAAAAGATATTAATAATAAATATTTATTTAAAAGTTGATTTATTATTAATAAAATAGAATATTTTGAGAGTTTGTCATTTCACTTATTTACAATCCTATTTACAAACTCTTGGCATAAGTGCAGACAAGACGACAGATGAATGTATTTGACGAATATACGAAGCCAACTTTAACAGACAATACAACAGAATGCTCAACAGAACTTCATCACAGTAAGAATTTCGATATAAATATATATCTCCGTTGTGCAAGGGTTATATAAGCTTATTCTTTTTTTTTTTAGCTTTAATTGAATGTTCACATACCTATGCTACGAGCATAGTGTTTCTAACCTGTAATAACAATATGAAATAATGTATTTAATAATAAGCTACTTAATATGTATTCATCATACCTATATAATTTTCATTATTTTTGCATTTTCATAAGTATGGTGAGATACGTGTGGTTGGTATTGTTGTAGGTTTATACGTGAAACGTCATTAAGATTAATTGTTAAAGCCTCATAAATTAGAATCATTGATGATAATGGATGCGCGAGTACATCAATTTGAAACTAATACAAATTATCTTTCAGTTGGCGAAAACTTGAAAGAAAAAGCTGATAGTGATATGTAATTAAAACGTTATTTTTTCACCTTCTTAAATTTTATATATATTAAATTCGAAAATGTTATTTTTTATTTTTGCCTTTATTTCATAAAATTATTGTACATGAATATCTTTAATAACTGTCAATTATATATAATTATATTATTAATATATATATATTATATATATATTTATATATTATATAATATATATATATATATATATATATATAATATATTAATATATATATATGGTAATATATATATATATATATATATAGTATATATTATATATAATATAATATTATATTAAATATATATATATATATATATATAATATATATATATATATATATATATATATATATATATATATATATTATATACTATTATTATATATATTATGTGATATATATTATTAATATATATATATATATATATATATATGTATATGTTTCCTGTTTCCATACCATTTCGTCATGTTATGATACATCAGCATGAAACCATTCAACTTTAACTCTGTTTTTAATTATTTTTCTTTTAATTTATACCTAACCAACTAAGCTACTAGGTGGTATTAACTTCAGATATTTTTTATGTGATAAATTTATAAATTCATATACCTTGGGCTTTTTTTGAGGCTACTAACACTATGACTCCAAAATTCTCAGTTACAGATCATTATTTAAATAATGTTTAAAATTATCCTCAAATGATATATACAATAATTTTTTTTTATCAGTATAAATAAATGATACTATTTCACTTGGGATATATATATATAAGATAATCTTGAAAATATAAAATAATTGTTACTTAACGCTATATATTCGTAATAAACGATAGATATCACTGGTATATAGTGTGAGTATACTCAGGCTAATGCTCAGCACAGCAACACACACACATCAACCCATGCTACTGATCTACTAATCAAATACTACATCATAGAGACACACTAACAAGTCTTCAGATATATTTAACCCAAATTTTATTCTTCTAAACTAAATTTCTATTTGTCTTTCCCTATTTATTCCCCCTAAATTTATTGCAAATATTAAGTGATTGGCAACGTCAATTTTGTTGTCTACAGTTATTCCTAAATTATCATCGAAGTTTAAACTGTTATATACATATTAAGGTATCAATTATATTGCTTCTCTATAATCACGCTCCATTTTGTTATTTATCTTGCATTTTATCTCATATACACTCATCTTTATTTTTCCTTATTCTCTCTCTATATAGAGTTTTTTATGTGTAAAAAAAACAAATATAGTAAATACTTGTATATATATATATTATCTGACAAGTTATTATTTATATTATTTAGGACAGATAAATCAGATGTACATATAATGTAAGAAATAATCCATGTACTATTTCTTAGTTTAATAAGATGATGAAAATATTACATTTGATGATACAGATAATAATAGAGTTAGGATAAGTAGATGATGATACCTAATTGGCCTTTCTGTAGGGGTGTAGACAGGCAGAGCTCGTGGCATCGTTTGCGACGACGCGTTTGGTAAACAAATGATAAAGGCACATCGTAAGAATTTTTCCTAAATATTATAGTAGGAACTTAAGAGCCCGGTGCTATATCTCATGAAAATCTCCAATAGATGTATATGTCGCTTCCGCCGACAGATAAGATTGGATTTTAGAAGATACACTATAAAAACGCACGCACGAGATTCCCCGTCAAGGCGACATCACCAGGTGTCCAGCCTGTCTATCCCTCTCGTTCTTTATATCTTTAGATGTTAAATATTGCATAATAATCGCAATTATATTAAGATGTTTAAAGAAAAGAACATATAATGAGTAGGTAAAGAATTAACTGCTTCTACTGGGATTCGAACCAGCACATGTTGTGCGTGGGGACAATAATGCCCGGTGCTATAACAACTTTTAGTATCCCCCCAACACCGAAAAAGTTCATAATGGTTCAATCCTAGAGAAGGCAGTTTAATTCTTTACCTTCTCTTATAATGTTCTTTCTTTAACATCTTACATATTAGAATTATTATGCAATATTTAACATCTAAAATATAAAGACGAGAGATAGGATAGGCTGGAGCACCTGGTGATGTCGCTTGACGGGAACTCGGTTATAAGTTGTTCTTGAATCAATCTTTTTCGGGTTGGGGCAGTGTTAACCATAACTGTGCCACATAATCTAACTTGCGATATGCTAGTGGTAACGCCAATGTGTCTTGTGTTATGATAATTAAGTTCATCCTGTGCACTATATTATATGTTCTACTAACTAGCGCTACTAATATAGTAGGTGGTTCAATCCCATGAAGAAGGTGACAGTGTATAATCTTTTACCTATTACTACATAATATTTATATGTTTTCTTTTATCTTAACATCTTATATTATTTGACTGATTAATTATGACATAATATCTTTATATCAATCTCATAATATATTAATTATATAATATTATATATATATATATTATATATTATATATATATATATATTAATATTTATATATATACTTATTATATATTAATAATATATATATATATAATATATAATATTAATATATATATATATATAATTTATATATATCTATATATATATACATAATTATATAGCTATAATAATATATATATTTTAATATAATTATATATATATATATTAATATATATATATATATATATATAATATGATACTATATATAATATATTAATATATATTATTCAGATAATTGCCGTGGTTACCTGAACGGTAACACTAAAAACTTAGCAGTATTGTATGAGATTTTATTTGTAATAATTTATTTACAGTTTAACGACAGTGTGTATTATAATTACTTCTCACTATAACCTCAAATAACCCACGAACTCTCACTCAAATAAACATGGCCATCATAATATTATAAATATATACATGTCTATTATAATAGCATAGCACTCTCACAAAAATATTATTATAGAGCTTGATCTGCCTTTCCAAGAGCAAAATATATAGACTAGCAATCGTATTCATCATGAATTATACATTTCAGAACCGAAACTTTTTGATAAAGATATATAATGAAAGCCGTAGCATATTTTTTTGTCGTATTTAATGTGTATTTATTAGCGGTTTAATAGTGATAGCTATATCCACACATAAAATAATGTATATCATATATTCGTTTGTCGGTATTAAAATATAATGACAATATAATAATATATCATAAATACTATATATAATCAAATATGATGATTTACATGTACAAATATTAATAACATGATTACACAGTTGTAATAAAAGTTTTGGAGCGGCATAGTATGGTGACATTTTATGACAGGTATATAAGTTATGTATATTTAGTGAGAGATTCACGAGAATTCAATATCAAAGTATCAATAACTCATTTCTTTTATTTGTGTACTAGACTTGAACCCTATGTCTCTAAGAAAAGATAATGATATTATACCTATATATATATAGTATCAACAACTATGTCTGGAATAGTATTTGAAAACATATTTTTTACACGACATAAATACCATATGTTGAAAGTTACATTTATCACCTGTGATGTATTGTGTGGATTTGATTCTGACTTATAGTGTATTAAATAAAGATATTAGATTAACTCCTATTAAGCGATTAACTTTGTAATTACTTATATCATATGTATTAGAAGGTAAGATGTTGTACGATACAGTAATGTATGTTTAGGCTGTCAATGCAAAAGATTAAAATTATCGAGCATAAGAGTTATGAATAATTATCTGTATTATATCTCTTAGTTAAGACGTTTAAGTGTGCCTATATATATACATATAAGTAAAGATTGATAAATAACTAGCTGTATATAGTTTAAATAACTAATATATGCCTACTATATAGCAAGGAAGGGACGCTATTTTTACTAAGTGCCTGTAATATCAAGATATAAATATAAATTTATATATCTTATCTCAAATTTTTTACATTTTTATAATTTTATTATCTTCGTTCACTCGCTTATACGGTTCTGATAATATAATATAATACACTCTGTATCTAACGCTCTAGCAGTTAACTACCTCTAATCCAGACACGACTTTATTATCGCTTATCTTACTAACTCTCTGCTATATCTGTGATAGACAGGTGTCTAGATATATATTCTTATGACCTTTCACTTCTTTTGATTTTCTTTTTATTGTTTATTTTTCGCGCACAAAAAGAATTGCTCAGTATAACTATTGAAAATCTCTGTATCAATTCCTAATGGATTATAATCAGTTCATATCTGTATACATCGCGCATTAGTCTAATATTGAATAAATACGAGTGTAGGTAAAATTAATCGCTTTTAGATCTATGACATATTCTTTCACAATACACGAATTAAATATGATTGACGATTCTGTGTGTCTTGTTCGCTGCATAATCCTGTTACATAGACTGAGTATATATTGTGGTTGTGTGAGGTCAATATCCTCGCAGCCTCAATTATAGATTAATATTTATCTCTTATAGTGCTGCAACATGTTGTTATAGCAGTTCTGTGCACTTTGTTTAATCTCTCTTCGACTTTTACCATATTTATATATGTTGCTACACAGCAGTCCAAACACTTTCCATAATATTTTTTTTATTATGTATATAAATATATAAGATATAGCCGCTGTCTTATTAATTATATAATATTAATATATTTATTGTATATACCGATGATATATATATATATATAATATATAATATATATATTAATAATTAATTAATATTAATATATATATTATAATATAATAATATAATATAATATTAAACTATATCTATATTATTATATATATATTATATATATATATATATATTTATTAGGATTGATAACTACTCACTATAATAGAGAACCTAATATATCGATTATTTTTATTTATAAAAGTTCCGTATTTAGATATAGCCTGAGAAGATAATTGTATATTTTATATATATACAGGCTATTTATAAGTGTGTCCGTGGCGCATTGAGTATTAAAACAAATCAATGTGGTAATAACGTTCTAGTTATTTCATATATGATTCATTTTTATATGAGAGAAAAAATACGTAAAATTTGTTAGGTGTATACAAATATATTTATATCCAAAACAGACATACATACACGATATTATAGGCTATACTATTCATATACACTAATTATCAGTAATTCAGTGAGTACTAAACTAGTCACTTAATAAATCGCATTTCTCTATATAAAGTGTTAGCACAGGAAAGAGTATCATACACATATATTCATCATATAAAATATGTATTTTCTTTATTCCTTATATTAAAATATACAAGTTTTTATCAAGAGTATTTTTATAATAAGCTATTAGAAGTAGTGTTAAAACTGGAGATATATAGAAGAGAGAGTAAGAAGTAATAGATACTCAGCGGTCATTTTATCACATGTCACTTATATATACCGAAATTTAATGTTATTATAAATTCTAGTATTTTACTCGTTTTTGACATTAGTGGCTAACGCGGAGAACGAGAAAAGGAAGTAGCGCATGAGAGAGTAGATTGGCGTTAGCAGTTGAGAGTGTATAAGAGTATGTCGAGAGAGTACTGTAAGAGAGAGTCGTAGAAGAAGATGCAATACCGACCAAAGCGTAGGAGAGAGATATTTATGTAAATTGTCTAGTAGGTTGCTGTGTAGTCACGTGCATTGTAAGCACCGATTAATAAGGTTAGCCTGAGAGAGTGGTTCGTTCCGCACTTAAAATGTATATCTTTAATTCTATATAAGATGGCTGATAGTGCGTTATGTAGGTACTACGTATTATGAAATTATATGATTGAATATGTTATTTATTATTCTAATTAAATTAAGCTTTATAATATATAATTATTTCATCCAAATAATGGTATATTAATACTTTACTAAATCTACAATAGTTTGATCAGTATTTTATTATATGTAATATTGTAATACCTCATTGTTATTTATATTTTATTATTCCTGTTTATTACACAAAAACTCATAACGTGATTAATCACACAGCTCATTCCATATCTCATTACTGTCTTTAGATTTTATCTAACTCTTCAACTATATTTATGATAAGAAATAAACTGTGATTATACGTGTATTATGTCACAGCGATATTCGTGCTAATATACTGGTGATATATAGTCTAATTATTATCTATCAAACCTGAAACACAAATGACAAAAACGTAACAACGGTCTAAACGCGATCGACAATTAATCCGTACGTTTATTATCAATAAAACATCATGATGCATAAAACATTACTTACCTATTTTATTTTTCGCTCGAGCGTTATATTACTAATTATTATTTACTTGAATTTTTAATAATACTACTTTAGAAACTCCGTTAGAACCTTTATATAGTATATTCCTTATATTTATTTAACTTAAATATAATATTTAATATTTGAAATGTACTTTATTATATATAATAATTTTGGCTACTTAGAGAGCATAGAGTCAATATGGTAATATGATCCACAACCTTCTTTTTATGCCAGATACTTCCCCTAGATATAACTCCCAGCATCTGGTGTGAGTGTAAGGGTGCGTAACTCATCAGCCACGAAAATTTTCGAGGAATAGGATTGTAGATAAGAGTAATGAGAGTGTCTAAAAGTGCGAAAGAAGCCAGCCCTTAACCAGTCGCACAGTTTTTTGTTCGACCGGAACTTTTCCAAGGTTCCGTGAAAGTTCGCGCGATATTCGTTTAACGCTTTAGTTAGTACACCGTGGAACCAAAAAATATATATAATAACTTGTTTCTCTCCTCGGTGTTAACTAGAGATGCTATGATGTTCTCTATTCAGTTCCCTATATGAATATGGTGATGCACACAATACAGTTTTGAAAAGAAGATCAGTGTTTTTGGTGCATGTGTGTGAGAGTGAGAAATACGGCAAAACTTTAATTAAAATATATAAAACTGTTTAATAATTAAGCTGAAATCCTTTAAAACATCCTCCAAGAATTGACTTTTTGGATCAATTTTCTTTAAAGAAAAATATGCTAAAGGTGAATCATACATACTTCAACTCATAAACAAATTAAAAATCTATGATAAGACCGAGGGGTCTCATTTTTTCTATTTTTAATTAAATTTTAATACAATATTTAATTTTTATAATACAATAGAGCTTTTTACTCTAAAGTACGGGAGAAACTCTTAGATATGAAATTAAAATCATGACTGAATAGTTCAAGAAAATATCTTATAATGATTAGATTGAACAAACGGCAAACAAACAAAAATGGACAAGAACTATCGAATCGAGAATAAATTTAACATTACTTTTGTTTTATGTCAAAGATGGTGACAGGTAGCTTTCTCGTATACAGTTATTCATTCGTCAATACAAATCGTCTTCACCTCGTCACAGAAACATAAAAACTTCAACACGATCAACCAAAACTAAAAAAGTAAAATATTAGTCCGTTGGAATTTATGATACAAATTCTAATACTAAGAGATAAGTATTATTTACGTAACGTGAAGAAAGACAATCTTTTATTAAATATTCTCATTAAGTATATTCATATATGCAAAGACAATCTTTCTTTAATTAATTAAATATGCAAAACAAATTTTCGTTAATTAATGATGCTTTGTAAACTAAATTATTTTAAAAATTACACCTTTTCTTAAATTTCCAAATTCTCTATAATATATATATATACTATACCTATACTATATTATATATATATATATATATAATATCAAAAATAAAAACTACCTAATACAAACACTACTTAGATATAGAACAAGTATTTAATACAATTAGTAACATATATATATAAACAGTATTTTATCATATCAATATATAAACTTATTCAATATTTCCCCTATTATATATATATAGGAATATATAAAAAGAGCATTATTATATTTATTAAACATATATATATAACTCATATATATGCTTCAAGAAAAACATAAAACTACATAGGAAAAAAAACCCTCTACTGTAATCATACCTTTGGCCCACTCAGCATCACAACTCGCAGTCTTCGAGGTTAAGTAACCTCACCACCATAACCTCTACTTTTAACTATCTTACAGGAAATAATAAAACACTAATGAATCATTTTTGATTTTCAGCAAGTATTTCATCGATTTGAAACTTAAAAAAAAAATATTTTATTCTAATTACTTTATTTAATAACTCTTAAATATTAGTAAAAATCTTATACCTGAAATAGTGCACGCTTCTGATTGAACCTTGAACCTGCATTAAGTCCTCCGATGAGCAAAAGTTGACAATACCATTTTTTTTTAACGCTTTGGAGAAAATATTTTCTTTTTTATATCCTTTTAGGGGGTTCGAGCCGACGTAGGACAGAGGGGGGACGAAGTCGCCCCGTCGTTCCCGGTAGGCCGAAGAAACCCGGCGATTGCCAATATTTCACATTCATTCTGAATAAATCTAAGAAGCAATCATTTGTATCACATTTTACTAAAAAAACAAAATTCAACGTTAAATTCTATATATTTCAATCTCAAAACACACCAAAATTGCGTTATTATATTTTTCTAATTTTTTATATATATACACTTCTCAGTCTGAGAGATAAAAACCATGCATCCTCACATAAAATACTCATACTTATTAAAATATCTCATCACTTCTTCGATATCAGTAAGGCTGTTATACGTGTTCTCTAGTCTTATACAAACTACTCGGAGAGTAAACGGCGAAATGCTCTATGATACATATAATAACATATATAATATGACTCAATATCAAACAAAGTATTCGACGTATATGCAATAATTCATATTATAACACTCACATCACTAAATAATTATTCATGACATAAAACAAGATAAATTCATTATAACATCCCTATCACTAAGCTAAGATATCAGGTATTTATCCTATTTTCATATCTGGAAGTACTTATATATATTATATATATATATTATATATTTATAATATATATATAGTGCACAATACTGATAAACATATTAAAATTACTAAGAATAAATATATATAATTAAATACATACAAATATAATAATTCATAGGAGTACTATACACATAGTATAGTACGCATAATACTATCAATATATACCCTACACCTATTAATATCACTTAATATTTTACTATAACTATTTTAGGAACGATCTTTATCACACGTATACTATTATATATATATAAATCAATAACTACCTAATATATTATATAACAAATAATATCTTATACTATATATAATATCGACTAAGATGACATCTATACCATTATAGTCACACTATACTATCAAACAAGTAAACCTAACAATATCTCGTACCACAAACCTGACTTAACAATCATAAACCAACTTCAAACTATTGTAGTACTAATACTCACAGAACTATACATAGATAATGTCTCTTATCGTTACTCACCAAACATTCATCACTCTGTCCACACTCCTGCTACTACTTAATCAACCCCTATCATGGGAGGGGCCATACAGTCCCCGCCGATGTCACCGCGGTGCTCCTCCAACAGATGTAATGTCGCCTCAAGGATCTGTTTCTGTGGTTGGACGACAAGATCTAGTTGGACAGTTGGCGAGACGAAAAAAGGTGGGATGTGTTCTCCCCGGAACCTGGTTCCAGTTTTGACAGATGTTTGTGGTGGTTTGGTTGAAGATATGAATCTGTATTAGTAATATTGTAAGTTAGGATGGAATGGGCACCCATCTCCCCTTAGCTTGGCCAAGGATGACTCGCACTGCATATCGTTGCGTTATAGTCTTAAGAAATTCAGAATTGATGCTTCTGGAAGTGGGTGTTGTTTAAAAAATAGTGTCTTAGGGTGGTTTGCGGTCTTAAGTGGTTTTAAACTGTTAGTTTAGTCACGAAGCTTGGTATTTTGTTTCTTTGTCGTGTATTGGGAAAAATTATGTGTTGGTGCGTACGCTGTAGGGATACACATGTGTGATGAGGTCACTTCATCTCACAGAATTTGTTTTCAGCTATTCTATAAATCACAAAATAGAGCTGGGAAGACAATAAATTCGAGTGCTATGTGTTTGATGCGTTATTGGTTGGGTCAGGATAGAGCGTTGTGCAAGCAAAGATATGTTACAAGAAACTGTGGCAACAACGCTAGCATGGTTTGTATAGGGCTTTTTTTGGTAAAACAGAATTGATTGTAGCACATATCATATGCAAGCACTAACATCCACCACCATATACAGCAATAGATTCGTCGACTCTAAACTGCCTCTTCAACTTGCACTCACTACTGACAAAACAAGCATAAAGAAGCTTCAACTGAAAAAAACAAGCACTAGAATCATAACAGCATGCACATCAAACACACACTACACAAAGAAAGCCAATTTCTACCATAGACACACACCGGGCATGATTATGCAAGCACAATTTTTTTCAACCAAACAACCATGCACATTGCATTTCTAACCCAACCCACCAAACTCAAACACCTCCTTCTTCCGTCTTATACATACAAACAAATTCTGAACAAGATTCTACCTCCAACAAACAAGACAACGAACAAATCCCCCGACATAACAAAACTTCAAGACGCAAACCACCAAACAACATTTTTAAACAAACACCCACCAATTCAATTCACACGCAAGAACCAGTCAGTCATCCTTGGCGAAGCTAAGATGTGGCCACCATCCTAACTTACAATATTCCTAATACAGATTTCAACTTCAACCAAACCACACAAACTGGTCAACAACTGTAACCAGGTTCGGAGAGCACATCCACTTTTTTTTCTCTCTGTCCAACTAACTCTCACACAGAACAACCTGGAACATTAATCTTTGGGAGACCGGGTGACATGGCGGGGTACTGGTATTGGCCATCCATGATAGGGTGTCAGGGGCGAGAAGGTAAGATAAGGTATATATATATTATTATATATTATATACTATATATATATATATATATATTATATATATATATATCTATATATATATATATATATTTATATATATATATATATATATATATATATATATATATATATATATATATATTATATATATTATATATATATTATATATAATATATATATATAATTATATTATATATATATAATAGTATATATATATATAGCTATAATATATATATATACTATATATATATAATATACTATATATATTATATAATATATATATATATATCATATTATATATATCTTATAGATATATATATACTATACTATATTGTCAGCATCCCGGAATAGTTCAGGCAATATACAGAAACTATACAGCTTCACGAAAATAAATATCTTTTATTAATCAGGAGACCATTTTACCCTGAAATTTATAAAAAAAAAAAAAAAAATAACGCTTTTTAAAAATAAAAATTGTTATTTTTTTTTTAAAAATTAAACTAAAAGTATACCACGGGTTAACAAGAACGATGGATAGAGTCGGGTTTTCTCGGCCTACGGGGAACGACGGGGGGACTTCGTCCGCCTCTGTCCCTCCGTCGGCTCGAACCCCCTAAAAAGGATAATAAAAAGAAAATATTTCTCCAAAGCGTAAAAAAAATGGTATTTGTCATTTTTTTTTTGCTCTCGAGACTAATGCATGGTTTTCAAGGTCAATCAGAGCGTGCACTATTTCAGGTATAAGATTTTACTAATATTTTAAGGAGTTATTATAATATTAGAATAAATAATTTTTTTTTTAGTTTCATCGTGAAATTACTTGCTGAATCAAAAATGTTATTTATTTCCTGTAGATGTTATAGTTTCTAGTTACATGCCTCAACTCTTCGGGATGCTGGCATATATATATATATATATATATATATATATATATATATATATTATATATATATTTATCTATATAATTATCATATATATATATTATAATATTATATTTAATATATATATATATTTATATTATATATATATATATTATTATATATATGATATTATATATATATAAGAAATTTGAAGAGAAAGTGGTATTTTAAAATTTAATTTTATTTACAGCATCAGTAAATATCGAGAAATTTTTAGTAGTCAAAAAAGATTTGAAAATTCCATGTGGTTGTTTCTTTTTCTTTAATAAAGAGTGACGAACACGAGTGGAACATTTTAATGCAGGAAATATTTTTTTGATTTTTGTGACGTTTGTTGGTAAACTTGATACTGTGCTATGTAATCTGAACGCAGTAATGTTATTGCTATCATTCTTTCTTCATTTTTGTTTCTTGCCGTTATCTATATTTGTTATATTGGGGTTATATTATATTATATTATAATTGATATATATTATATATATATATGATAATATATATATATATATATATATATATATATATATATATATATATATATATATATATATAATATATATATATAATATATATTATATATATATAATTTAATATATATATATATATATATTAGGGAATGTCCGGAGCCAGATTTTTTGGTTCGGCGGATCCGGATTTCAGGACCTTGGAAAAGTTCCGGTGGGAAGTTCCGACCGGCTAAACTTACTATTCTACGAAAATTGTCTGACTAACAAGTGGAGTTTTTTATTAGAGTATCTGGCATTTGTCTATCTATTGAGCTCTATGCTCTTAAGCCAAATTTAAATAAGGATATTAAATTTTTAGTACAAATAGGATATACTATATAAAGTTTTACGGGTCTTCAAGTTTAAAAATCAGAAATGATATCGCTCGAGAAAAAAAGGTAGATTTTTGCTCGTGTTTGTAAGCGATATTGTCGATCGCGTTAGACCGTTTCGTTTTTTGTCATTTGTTCTTTCGCTTCGATAAGAAATGCTTACCCAGTTTTAGCACGAATATCGTGCAACGAACGCGATTTCTCATAAAAAGTCCCTTTGTTTACAAACAATTGAATGAGCTGTTGTGATGGAGTACGTGGTTTTGGAATAAACAGGAATAAAAAAAATAACAAATGGTACATATTCTATACTGATCAACTATGTGATAGAGTTTATCGCATGTTTGATGAAATAATTTTTATACTAAGCTAATTTTATTGAATAAAACATTCATCAATTCAAACGTGCCTACAACGCGCCATTGTTTTACATTTTTTTTCGTAAGAACTTGCTAAATCTCGCAAGCAGGGAAACAGCAACTTACAGAATTATAAAATCCCTTACGTTTGTGAGCATTTTTCACGATCTTGCGTTAAGTTCGACAAAAAATTCAAACTTTAGCATTTCTACGTTTCGTAAGCACAAATGCAAAAACGAAAACGATTTTAATGTTGATTTCGGAGCATTATAAAAGCGTTTCTTGAAAAACAAAAAAGGTTTTACACGCTTCATGCTTAAAAAAAAACTCTGATAACCTTGTATTTTACTTAAGAGCGACAATAAATAGGACGTTTATTTTGGGGCGAAACATTTCTTGTCTTAACTTTAAGAACTGTGTACTATTAGTCTATGACCTAGTTTAATTAGTGAAAGAATTTAACTAGTCCAGAAGACTGATGAAATTGATAAAATGCAAATTATGAATACCTAAGCAGACGAGGTAGGAAAAACTGAAAGTTCCGGTAAATACCGGCCGGAACAAGTTACTTCGGCTGAACCGGAACTTTTTAAAAAATCGAGGTTCCGGTAACAATACTAATAATATTTATATATATATATATATATTATATATATATATATATATATATATACTATATACTATATATTTATATATTATATAATTATATATATATATATATATATATATATATATATATATATATATATATATATTAAGTGGTTAACAGGGGTGCACAGGACTCTCAAACTGTTGAGCCGAAGTAAAACTAATTGGCGGATGAGAAAATAATGATATGAAGGTACAGGAAAGCAAGAAATCTTACAATTCCTTGCTTGAATATTAGAAGTACTAACGAATTAATTAGCAGAGGACAGAACGATTACCTTGGAAGAAAGGGATTAAGATATGAGCTCTTTTGTCGGATAACAATAAAAAGAAATCGGGGAAGGCTTGTAAACTAGACACCTGTTATCAGAAGCAGAGAAAATCATATAAAAGGGGTGGGAGGGAATAAGTGAAAGGTTAATTTAATTAATTCAAGTAAACGTGAACGAAAATAAAATTAAAAAATGATGACTTTTCAGGTTCAGAATTCATTTATTAATTTAATTCAGGCTGTAAAAAAGGTCCCATCCTTGTATGGGGCATTGGTTTTACATCTCTTCTGGGCAACACTGAATCTACTAAGAGTAACAGAATTATCAACAGTATTTTTTGCTTTGACAGCCTACATAACTTTACGTCGGCACTCTTTATTTCTTCTGTAAGTACTACAAAGGTAATCGCTTAAAGGAGTTATCATATCTTGTATCACAGTCAATGCATCAAAACCGCAGCACCAGGGATGTAACTTCGCATGGGTTGTGTGTGAAAATTGTCAACTTCAGACATGTTTGTTTGTTGCGGTAACTCATTTTTCCAGTCATTTCTGAGCCGCGGTACTTTTTCGGCTTTATTGTCATTTAATTAATAAATTTTCTTCTACCCTAAAGGCGGCTACACGCTCAAACTTTTCAACGTACGTTTTTAAGACGAATCATCATTTGATGTCTTATTTTACCGACAAACGATGGAAAACATTTTGTGGATGGCAAACTAAGCCCGAATAACAAATATTCGACAAAGATGCCCGATAATTCGTCTTCAAAAGTTCGTTGAAAAGTTCGGCGAACATCGATTGTGTGTTTAGCGGCAGATAGGGATGGTGATTTTTGTATGCTATAAAAGCATGTTATATTGTATATGCTGGCCATGTTTTAGTGAGTTGTGGGTATTGAGGTTGGAGTATTAACACACTGTCGTAAACTGTAATAAATTATTTACAAAAAATCTCCTACAAACTACATTTTTTAGTGTCAGTTCAGGTAACCGGCTCGAATATATATATATATATATATATATATATATATAATATATATATATATATATAATATAATATATATATATATATATATATATATATATATATATATTATTACTATATATATATATATATATAATATATATATATATATATATATATAATATATTAGATGTTAAATATTTCATAATAATCGCAAAATAT
>JABUQX010084181.1:60000-67500 GCA_015478945.1 Trachelipus rathkii | reverse complement strand
TAAAAAAAAAATAATAATAATAATAATAATAATAATAATAATTAATAATAATAATAATATTTATTATTATTATTATTATTATTATTATTATTATTATTATTATTATTATTATTATTATTATTATTATTATTATTATTATTATTATTCAAGGTTGTTAAAATTGGCTCTTTTGTTTTACTAAAGAAAAAAAAAAGTCAAACAAAGCGTAAAATGAATAAATATAAATATATTTTTATCATATACGTAAATATTCGTGAGTGTTTCTTAAAATATTTGTTCGGTTGGTTACTGATGTACGGAGGAGTACCTTACTTTATTGTCACGAAAGAATTTCGGCTTTTATAATTTCTAAATATAGGTATTTAAATATAGCAGGGTAATAAGTATTAAGCCGTCAATCGGGAAAGTCCAAAGGAGGTGCAATGGGAGTCTATCCTCATCGCCCGCCATCTCTGCAATATCATAACATTTGTTTAAGTAATGGAGTGATTTGATCTGTGCAGTGGATTATCCCACACAACACAGACTTGCTTTTGCTTCCCGATCGACCAGGATCCGATCCTGGGAATACGAGCGCAGTGTTTTACCGACTATGCTACGGCGGATAAGTCAAAGAAAACCCAGGAACCTTATTAATTCTTCCAACTCTCGCTGATTTGCCTATGGGGGTTCCGCCTCCCGTACCCCCGACCCGTGAGGTGAATAAAATAATAAAATATTGCTTCAACAAAAAAAAAAAATTTTCTAACTGAAATCGGCGTGGGTCTACATAATTAATAAGGAAGAAACTCAATACGAGGGATAATGGAAAACTCCTCCTTACAAACTTGAGTAAAAAAAAGTACAATTTTTTTCGATCTCGCAACATTCAAATTCCACTTGAGAGAAAGAACGCCGAAGTGACATATGTTGTTTCTGTTCTCGTTATGCTCCTGGCATATTAAATCAGGTCTAGGTCACTTTGTACTCTTTCCTTATAAGGGTCATTATACCTTTAATATATATATATATATATATATATATATATATATATATATACATTATATATATAATATATATATATATTATATATATATGATTATATTATATAATATATATATATATATATATTATATATATATATATATATAGCGTATATATTATATATATATATATATATATATATATATATATATATATATATATATATATATATATTATATATTAATATATATATTATATATATATATATATATATAGGCCTAAAATATATATATAATATATATATTATATATATATATATATATTATATATATATACTATTATATATATATATATATAATATATATTAGTATTATATATATATATATAATATATATAATTTAAATATATATATATATATTATAATATATATATATATTATATATAGTAAAGGTGTTACATAGAAATGAAGAATTGCCTCCAGTAGGAGAGCTATTATGTTAGGTGAAAATTATTGTTTTACCCTCTAACTTTAGTAGCCACTGTCTCCTCTATCCTAAACTTTTTTTAAAATTGTCAGAAGGGGGTGTTACAGGCAACTTTTGAGATAACCATTATGTACCGTACTCGTTACATTGTATAAAATTTATAAAGGATATATGTAAGTGCTACCAAGATTTCTGGTACACAGTTGGAAGAAAACCTTGTATAAGTCCTGTTGTAAAAGCCGAAATAATTGTTGCCTTCTTTCTTGTTGTGTATTATCCAAGGTCACCGAGGTGCCTCTGGCTCCCAAAACGCCTGTGCCAAATGGCATAGAGTTCAGTTAGAAAATGTAGATCAGAGTGCGAACATCTTGACGCTCTCTCGGTCATAAAATTGATATTGTAATGGTAATTAAATTGAAAGTATTTTAAAAACAATTAAATTTTGAACTGTGAAATATCTTAATGTGTGTTCATGTAAAATAGTCATTAGACATAATTAATAAAGAAATAAATAAAGAACGTTTCACTATTCCAAAACTATTTTATTATTTGCTATATCAAAGTGATCTCTTGAATAGGGCCAATTAATCATTATAGAGATCAGTCTTTGTACATAGCTTTGGTGGACCCCAGTACAGTGACAAAAAACCCCCCTTGCTGATCTAGGGGGCGCATAACAAGAAAAAAAAAGTGGTGATTGTCAAAGTGAAAAGTGCCAATAAACAAATATAGTGCTAAGTGAAGTGACCCATATACTGTGAAAAATTTTTTGGTAACAAAATAAAGTCTTAGTGCGTTGGTACATAGCTCTCATAAACTTTATTACATAACGATTAGCGTGAAGAATCCCGTTATTTTAAAAGTCGCTAGTCTTGTGAAAAAGAGCTCCATTTTCAAATAATATCACCGGCAAAAAAAAAAAAAAAAAAAAAAAAAAAAAAAAAAAAAAAAAAAAAAAAAAAAAAAAAAAAAAAAAAAAAAACAGGCAGAAGAGAATTTAACATGCCCAGCCATAAAAAAAGATCTCCCCGGTTTAAGACCGGGAGGGGTAGGGGAAAGTCAAGTACTACACCAAAAGCATCTGCAAAAACTTCGAACGTCTCCCCCGCTTCCCCCAAATCTCCAATTAGAAGAGAAGAAAATTCGAACTCCGATGGGGAAGGAAGTCAGGACCTTCATACCCCGCTACGAGCAAGATCTGTTACCCCCACAGTCTCCCCCTCGTTGGGGGGGACTCCAAAGACCAGTCTGCCTATTGGCGCTATTCCAAAGTTAGATTTGCGTAATATGATGACTTGGTTACACACTACGATTACCGTTTTCAAACTTAATGGAGTGGATGATCCAAAAGAACGAGTGAGAATATTAGCATCCGTCCTTCCCCATGATATTGTAGCAACCATCAAATTTCCATTGGGGGGAGATTGCTTTCAAAAGTTAATTGCCTCGATCGAGGAAGCTTACGCCCCAAATTTGAGAAGTCAAATCAGTGAGATTTTCAAAAAAGGAAGAAAAAAAGAAGAACTCCCTTCAGTTTATTTGGCAAGAGTCCGTGATGTTATGGGAAGAATAGGATTTGATCTGCTTGCGGAAAACAGTGCTCCTTTTGTTCATGAATTGTTTATTAATGAGCTTCCATCTCGCATACAAGAAAGTTTAATGACTTGGCAGACGATAGCAGTCTAGAAAAAATTACAAAAGTAGCAGATAACTTATATAAGAACTTTTATAGGAATGACTACGAAACCCCCCACGAGAGAAGGGGGAGAGAATATTGGGGGGCAGTGAATCATCTTCAAGGAGAACAGTTCCAAACACACGAGAGAGGCTCAAATGGAGAGAGTCGAAACACAAACAACAACAACGATCCTCAGGTTTCAGAAGAGGCTAAAGTCAACAAAGAGTTCTTTCGGGAGATGAAAGGGCTTCTCAAGTCTCTCACCAAGGTCGCTGGACAGCTGAGTGAGGCCGCTGCCAAACCGACTCGTACAGAAGAACAACCTTCATTTCAAAATAGAAGAAATGCTCCTAGAGAACGTAAACAAGGCAACACTGTAAATGCGGAGTTGTTAGGCGAGTTATGTAAACCACACTCCAGATTTTTACATAGAAGTTACACATGTCATTCGGAATTTTGTCCTATGTATTCTTTGGTATTCCCGCCAAATGGAGAAAGTCAGCCAGCCCATGAGTCTCATCCCCAAAGAAGGCAGGGAAACGCATCAGATCCCCCCTCGAACAGGAGTTAGAGGGGGAGGTGAATATTTTAGATGAAAATGGTCGTATTTTTAATTATGGGGATTCTGCTATAGTAAATAATTTGCATGCGTCTAATAGTAGGTTTAATAATAATATTAATCTGAATAATAATAGGTATGTTTGGTATTCTAATGGGTATAATAATAATAATAATAATAATAATAATAATAATAATAATAATAATAATAATAATAATAATAATAATAATAATAATAATACTGTAGCTTTGAGTAATTTTAAGAGTAACGAGCAAGGTGCTCACTGGCATGTACAAGAAGGTCATCCTTCTTCCAATGAAGCTCTGAGTATTCCGACTATTGACAAGAGTATCGATGTGACCCATACGATACCCACGCTGGCTTATAGCGGCTCACAAAATATATTAATTACGGATGCTCCGACTGGAGAAAATCAGGTCATAAATAATTTGTCTGTATTAAATAATGTAAGAAATTATAAACTTTATACAATTGTTGATAAAATATCAAAAAGAGTCTTTATTATCGACTCAGGTAGTGAGATCAATTTACTCCCTATGGATGGAGACCAGAATGTATCGATTATTGGTCAAATTAAAGCAGCAAATGATACCGTAATTGACATATACTCGCGCGAAATTGTTACAATTGATTTTGGTTTAAAGAGAACTTATGATGTAGAATTTCTAACTACTAAATTACCCATTTGTATATTAGGAATGCCGTTTTTAAAAAAATTTTCGTTTAATATTAATTTTGAGACAGATGTGTTAACGGATACTCAGAGCAAAGAAGGTATAAATTTATGTAATAACACGATTTGTAGAGATAAGGCTTTTATTCATACTCTCTCTCAATTTTCTTCTTCTGTAGCTACTAATGAACTTTTTAGTGAAATACCTATAGTCAATAATCTGGTAGTTGAATTTAAACATTTATTTATAAATGCATATTTACCGGAAAATTTTAAGGTTCGGGAACAGCAGCTTAAAGCTTGGGATGATTTGTTCAGAGAATTTGGGGGAGGGGGGAACGCTGAGTCGAAACTTAAGAATAGAAATGGGGGGGGATACTTGTGCTTTACGTGGGGGAGAGGAGACGAGCATTCCAACTGCTATCTTGAAGGAATTAGCGTCACTTTTTCCTTATAAAACTAATATAAGCGGAGTTCCAATAAAACTTAAACCTCGTCGTATTCCTCACAAATTATTCGAACAAACAAAGAGGGAGCTATTAAATTTAGTAAAAGCGAAAGTTTTAAAGAGGGCACCATCGCAATGGAGTTTTCCCATCAGCGTGTTAGAAAAAAATGGGGGAGGGGTCCGAATCGTGTGTGATTTTAGGAAACTCAATTCCGTGGCGAAAAATGATGTATTTGCTATGCCGAATATAAATGATATATTTAGTGGGCTTCATGGGACAAAGGTATTAAGTAAGCTTGACGTCACGAACGCGTACTATTTACTGCCTTTAGCAGAAGCCGATCAACAATATTTTAGTATTAGTACAATGCTCGGAAATTTTTCTTTTAGACAATTACCGATGGGATTTAAAAATTCGAGTTCATGTTTCATGAGATTTTTAACGATATTACTTCAAGGCATTCCCGGTGTACACGTGTATTTAGACGATATTTTGATAGGGACCAAAGATTTATCAGACCACGTGGGGGTACTTAAACAAGTATTTGAGAGATTAAATTATTTTAAAATTTGTTTAAATAAAAAAAATGCGAATTTGGGGTAAAGAGGTTAAGTTATTTGGGTTTTGACTTGACGGAAGAAGGGATGGCGCCATTATCTGAAAAAGTTAAGGAAATAATTGATGTTCCTCGGCCGGTAACCATAAAAGAAGTACGTTCGTTTGTTGGCCGAATTTCCTTTTACCGTCAAAATATACCGTGTTTTACAAATTTAACGTTGCCTTTGTATAATTATTTAAAGGGAAAAATAGTTTCTAATAAAAAAGTCACGTGGTCGGCCGAGGCTGAGAAGTCTTTTGTAGATATAAAACAAGCGATTCGTCACGCCTCTCGGCTCAGGTTTCCAGCAGTTGATGCGCCTCTCAAAGTGTACATTTATGCAAATCATAAAGCTTTTAATACGGTAATTATGTCTGACGATGAGAATGGGACTCCTTTTGCTTTTTATAGTGGGTCTTTTAATACAACAGAAAAAAGATATTTGCCAGTAAATAAGCTTTTATTGGGGTTAACGAAATTATTCAAGAAATATGGGGCAATTTTAGCGGGAAAGCCTGTACGCATCTGTACGTGCTCTCGTGCGTTTGTATATAAGATAAAGCATGCTAATGATGTACAAAATTATAATGCTAGGGAATTGAGGGAACTTGCTATTTTGAGTACTTTTAATATCACGATGGAGTTAATTACCGAAAATCAAAATGCGTTATTAAAATATTTACTTGCGAATAATATTGCCCGAGATGAGGATGAGGTAGGAGAAGATGCAGGTTCAAATAGTGTAGTCTGTGACTCCGCCCACCGCTTCACGACAGCCAATGAGCAATCGGCTGAGAATACTATAGCGACTGACGTAGGTGCTATTAACTTGGTAATGAATGGAAACGCGCCGATCGATCTCTCGGTTAGAAATGAAGGCTGCAGCCGCACTGAAGCGGCCAAATTGGAAATTTCCAAAATAAATTTAGTAACCACGTTTGATAAAAATGCAAAAATATTATTCTCGCATTTCAAGCGAGATTTGGACTTTGAAGAAATTAGACAGCACCAACAGTCAGATAAATACCTTAATGATCTGATGGCGAAGAGAGAGAAAACAACTTTGAAGTTAATAAGGCAGAAATTCTTTTATAACAAAAAGGAGATAGAATTAGTGGTCGATGTCTCTTTAAACTATTCGCGCGTTTTTGTGCCGGAAAAGAGTGTGCAGAAGGTAATTAGCGAATACCACAATAAAGGACACTTGGGTGTGAATAAAACCCTCCTGAGCATAAAAAATGAATTTGTGTTTCAGCACATGCATAAAAAAATAAAACAGTTTATCCGCACGTGCTCAGCATGTCAAAAAAATAAAACCGTACCAGGCATAAGTCCTGATTACGGTGTTTTTAAAGAAGTGACGAAGAAGTTTCAAGCCGTTCATGTTGACATACTGAAGTTACCTAATGCAAGAGGATACAAATACCTACTTACCTTAATTGACCGCTACAGTAAGTACTTGTTCGCTGTGCCTCTTAAAGAAATAAATTCGGGAGAAATATTGAATGCATTCATTCACGAGCTATTTCCATTCTGTGGAATTCCTCAGGTAATTATTTCGGATTTAGGTGCGAATTTCACTAGTCGCTTGTTTGAGGAAGTGTGTAGGGCCGTGGGAATGGAGCACCGGACTACGTGTAGCTCAAATCCTAGATGTAATGGCCTCCTGGAGGTAAGTCATAGGAATTTGCTGGCTTGTCTGAGATGTATGTTGCAGGAACATGATTTAAGCCCCTCCGACTGGCCGAGCCTCTTACCTATGGTGTTATTCACTCTGAGGCTCGCGCCGATAACAAAGAACGGTCTTAGTCCCGCAAACTTGATGTTTGGCCAAAATATAGCAATACCTAGTGGATTAGTTGATCCTGCTTCGGAAACGGCCCCAATAGAGTATAATGCATATGTTAAAAAGCTAGCCGCTCTTTTAGCGCAGCCGCTGGCGCCACACACCAATTATAAAAATCGACACGTCTTTGTGCCTAAAGGGTTGCATGAGGCAAAATTTGTCGTGGTGCGGCAGACACAGTTTAATGTCGGCAAACTAGCTCCCCGCTATGTCGGCCCTTTTAAAGTT
>JABUQX010084181.1:22500-40000 GCA_015478945.1 Trachelipus rathkii | reverse complement strand
CCTCATTTGACCCCTAGACCATAGGAGGAAAAAAATGATTTCGTGTCGTTTGTTATATATATATATATATATATATATATATATATATATATATATATATATATATATATAGAGTAGAGAGGTATATATATATGTATATATTTATATATAAAGTATATATATATATATATATAAATATAATTTATATATATATATATATATATATATATATATATATATATATATATATATATATATATATATATATATATATATATTATTTTACTCTCTGCTTCAATAAGAAAATGTATCATATGGTGTGAATTAAACAATTTTATTATATATATATATATATATATATATATATATATATATATATATATATATATATATATATATATATATATATATATATATATATATATATATATATATATATAGATCTAAAAATATATATATACAGGGACAGAGGAGTAAAATTTGTTGAGCAAGAAGAAGTCTTTCAAGGCTAAAATTTTTACAACGGGAAAAGTAAACAATGAAATCGGTCAAAACAAGTGAAAATTGTGCTAATGTAGTAATTAAACTTCTTGTACCAAATTACCAAAAAAGAAAATACTGTTTTGGCTGGCTTCACACACACTCATATATATATATATATATAAGAAGTTATATATATATATATATATATATATATATATATATATATTTATCTATATATATATATATATATATATATATATATATATTAAAGAAAATTTTTTAACAAAATTTTATAAGAACAGTTTTAAAGATGTAACTGGCCGCCGCCACTTGATTCAGTTGCGACATTCAAGCTGCTAAACTGACTGAAGTGGGTAATTAAGTTCACAACATGTCCTTACTAGTTCAGTTGTTTTCTTTAACGATATATATATATATATATATATATATATATATATATATATATATATATATATATATATATATATATATATATATATATATATATATATATATATATATATATATATATATATATATATATATATATATATATATATATATATATATATATATATATATATATATATATATATCCTTTGAACTTTCGATGTTTAAGTTGGTTACAATATCTATTTTTGCTTTGATATCAACTTCGTCATCAAAAAGAGAGAGAATGACTACTTCCTCAGACAAATACGGTACCACAAGTGTTGGCAAAAATTGTTGTATCTATTCTTTCGTACTGCTTCAACGTTCCCAAAAAAAAAAACAAATCTTGATAAGGCGCTTTTACAGCCAAACTGCATTGAAGCCAAGGTTTAACAACAAAGTCACAATAAATAAGCAAACATCTTCCAGTGCTTGTTTGTCTTTATTGCTCAAATTCAGTTGATAATGCAGCAAATACATTTTTAGTGAATAAATGGATCTTGAAAACCATCGCGCTTGATGCATTGCACCTGGAGGTCTTATTTTCAGTTTTTTTGCCATCATCTCCCCCCAAAAAAATATGAGAGAGAACTCGATAAGTTCACGGTAGTCGAGCCTCACGATAGATTTCTTTAATTCAGCTGAAAAGAACTGTAACAATTCTTCAATTTCTGTGTCAGTAAAATATTTTTTTGAAATTTCGGTTTGTTTGAATCTTGCTTTGGTCAATGTTTTTCCAATTATCCTTAAAATTGCTAAAGAAAGCAATGTCTGGGCTATTTGTCACTTGGTATATTTTGTTTTCAATTATACTTCTCAGTACCAACTCAAACATGATGCTGACAAGAAAAAAGTATCAACTGTCTTTCTAGTTTTGGTTCCAAAAGTACACAAGCACCATTGAAGCGACCTATATTAGAAGCTGTGGTGTCGCAGCACATTATCTGTATTTTATCTCTTAAGTCCCAGTCAGTAAGAGCTCTCAAACTGCTTCAGCTTGCTCTGTACCAGAAGAGATGTTTAGTTTTGGTAAAGCAAGAAGTTGCTCTCTATTTCCAAATGTATTTATGATGGGTAGTCCTTCTTCTTTGAATCTTCTTACGTTTAGCGCAGGTAACAATTTGCCATCCCAATGAACTGTACATGCTTTGAAATTCTGCCTTTGTAGTTTCTGCTCGTTCTTTCCTTGTCTGAGTTTGAATTCGTTGAAAAGAAGACTTGTTGATTGGAAAATTATCGAGACTTAAGACCAAGTGCCTCCATTGTAGCTTGAAGAATATAAAAGAAGTCTCTTACGCTTAAATGGCATCTATCTACGGCTGATACTAATTCTGGGGTAATGATGTCCTTTCTTCCCCTCTTTGTAGCGGTTTCAGACTGTGTTGTTTTAGATGAAGTCGGTAGAAAGTTTGCCCTGATTTTCATCAGATGAAGAAGAGGTATCGTCATGTTCCTGATAAAATAATTGGAGTAACGTTGATGAAGTTGAAAGGCCAGACGACGACATATGTTTAAGTCATCTTTTATGTGCTACTATTTTCCTTTCTATCACCCTTTTTCTTTTTCTACTGTTTTTTGTCTATAACCGCCATAACCCTGTCGCCATGAGCCCTCTGTCGCTAAGAAGATTTTTAACCTCCTATTATTTTCAAGGCATCGGTGTGGGTACGTCAAATATATTGTCCGATTCGTTTTTGAATTTGTGCATTTTTTTTTTTTTGTAACTGCTCTACATTTTGTAGAGGTTCAATAACTTTGTCACAGTTAGGTAATGATTTTGTTGGTATTCTAGCTTTCTCCCAAAATTGAATACACTCACGAATAACTAGATTTGCATCTTTCAATAAGCTCTCCCTTTACCTAGCGGATGTTGAAAACAAACGGCAAGAACTTTGTCGTTTTGACGGTAATTTTGGCACCTGTTATTGGTAATGTTCCACTGCATTTTTATTACTACTTCTAAATAATAATGCAAACTGAAGAAATGAAAAGATAGTATGGCTAAAAATTAAGAAAATAAGTAAAAGGGCGATTTATATATATATATATATATATATATATATATATATATATATATATATATATATATATATATATATATATATATATATATATATTTTTACAGTTAACACCACCGCTCACGGGCAGAGCCCTAATCTAGGAGGGGGTGTGCTCAATTTTTGTCTGAGCAAGACGGAGCCAAGAAGAGAATAGCTCACACTCACACGACCGACCAGTGACGAACCTGGGTCTCTCGCTTAGTTGGGCGAGTGCTCTCCCGCTGAGCTACCGGACGCTATTCTGGTGCTTGATAATTCCTTCTTGACCTATACGAGCCGACTCCGTCGAATGTCCATTCTTCTTATAATAAACAACTAAATCCAAAATATTGTTGGTCCATTTATTTTACTTAACTTATATTAAAAAGAACCAAGAATTAAATTTTGCTGCTCCTCCGTTAATTAAAATAGATTTTAATTTTTGTTTAAATTTTATAAAATTTCGTATTATTAATTCCTTTTTCTAAAAAGTTTTTGCTCAATCTAATCAAATGTTCACTCAGAAGCCATCTCCTTCCCAACACTCAAACTTCGAGTCCCTCGTTGCCAGCTCTTGTGTTTCTTGTTCTTCTTTTCTAATTGCTTTCTTCTAAATCTTCTCTTTTCTTTTTCCACTCTCTTTTCAGTGCGTCCGCTCTCGACCGCAGTCAGCTCATATATATATATATATATATATATATATATATATATATATATATATATATATATATATATATATATATATATATATATATATATATATATATATATTTAGATTAGGTTAGATTAGGTTAGGTTACCCTATATTGTAATGTATTTACCCTAAAATTATTGAAATTACGATACATTTTTTATTGATTTTCGTTCCTGGAGTCAACCTCTTATAAATAGCCTATATATATATATATATATATATATATATATATATATATATATATATATATATATATATATATATATATATATATATATATATATATATATATATATATATATATATATATATATATATATATATATATATATATATATAATGCTAGATTTCAGATAGCTGTGATTGCGGAAGTTTGTGACAAGGTAAAAAAGGAGAAATATCTTAAGGCAATTATCCCATTAACGTTCTCATATAATTTGTCACTTTTTTCATAAATATAAATATTTAATTAGCAATTTATAGAAATTATTATTCCTTCATCGCATCACAATATATTATAGGAATTTAAAAAGGCTTACAAGAGAATATTTTAGAACTCAAAAGGGATTTTATATACTTTTATATTTTTATGTTAATTTCTTTATATTTACTATATCATTTTCTTGATTTTAAAAATACATAATTTCATAGCGGATGTTTCTAAGATAACAGTAACACCATTCAATCAAATCGCTGAAATATGGTATCAGAAAATGCAAAAAATGATTCGATAATTTCAAAAAAAAACTTAAAATAGTAGTCTCTCAAAATGGTATTACGAACGTAAGAAAACATTTTTATTTTAACTGTATACAATCTGTAGGGTTAAATATAGACATATAAAGTGGTCAATTTTAATTCGTAATTGTGAAATGATTTACTTTAAGCCCATGTGAAAGGAAAATGCAACAGGTGCTCTTAAAATCAAAACGTTTCAAACTTTTCTCTGAACAAAAATGCCATTGATATTTTAAATATCTTGATACCCTGAAAGATATTTAATAACTATGTATGTTTGTGTCTGTTCAAGTTTTGAATTGTGAATTTGCCTTCATAGGTATAGTTTATACCTTAGTAACTAGAGCGTCTTCTCTATTCATGTTTGACAACAAATGTTAATACTGAAAACATGAATTTTCTGAATTGATGGAAGCTTTTAAAATTGTAAACGAGAAGCAAAGATAATGAAATTCTAAAGAAGAGTTTGTGGTTGATAAATAAAATAATAAACTTCCAGACAAGGTTTCTAAGTTTGTGACATTCATTATTGTCCTGAAAACTCATGGTCAACTTAGATGACCTAAACATTTTGTCTTGTATAAAATACTGGAAAGCTAAACTCTTCAGAGTATACAAATAATTAGGAAATGAATTTTTATTTGCAATAATTTATTAGTTATTATAATAAAATAAAGAAGCCTTTTTTGGTCTATTTTAAAGGAATAAATGTTTTCATATTTTTAATTTCATTTGCTTGATAAAGTTTCATTAGTATACTTAAGAATCCTCTTCCTATCTTGGACAGCTACAGGTTCATATATATATATATATATATATATATATATATATATATATATATATATATATAATTTTAGATATATATATATATATATATATATATATATATATATATATATATCGGAATAAAGGTGTATATAATATATATATACACACTTTCTTCAGAACAAAATCAAACGAAATTCTCTCGAAAACGATCAAGAACGTCCGTTGAAAACAGAATATTGTCACGTAGCAATACCTCAGTTTGATATCCAAACGAATGCAAATTTACATGTTTCGTTTTGTACGCATTACTTCCGCCCACCTCGGCTCTTGCCTTCTCCTTCCCGAAAGGAAATTTAGTCTTTCTGACGCTGTAAAAGCAACCAGTTGTGAACGTTGACGAGTGAAGTGGAAGTGATTTTTGATTGGGTAGTTACGCATAATATATATATATATATATATATATATATATATATATATATATATATATATATATATATATATATATATATATATATATATATATATATATATATATATATATATATATATATACCCTTTTTTTTTCTTTGTATGAAAGATCTCTGCTTTAGTCAGAAATAAGGAAAAAAGACTAGTATTCTTTCGCAGTGTTTTAATATATATATATATACATACCTTCTATGTATATATATATACTATACCTAATATATATATATGGTGTACAAAATATATATATATATATACACGCATGCTCCTGTATATATATAGATATGCCGTATACAATATATATATATATATATATATATATATATATATATATATATATATATATATATATATATATATATATAAATCTATATAAGCCGAATATTTATTTCTCACAGTCAAATTTTTACTCACTTATATGATGAGATATCTTGGTTGGAGACAAACTCGAGAGCAGAGCCCTCTCATTGATATCTAACCTCGAGGGACAAAGCTGAGGAGGTAATAAATCTCTAGGTTTTGTAATTTTATTAATAAATAAATATTGTGGTATTCATGCAAATAAAAATATTAACTATCTGAGAAAATTACCTAAATAGAAAATTATTTAAATGTTATATGAGTGTAATCTAAAGCATGTAAACAAAAATCAGTACATGCAACCAAATTATTGAATGTATAATTTAATATCTTAATCGAAGCGTTTTTATTACAGCGTAAATTGTTTATGTAATATTATTCCTAATTTTCCTTATTAAATTTTATAGGTTTTTTTTACTGTCGATACTATTTTGAATCTCTGCGGAAACGCAACAATAAAATTGGATCTTGGTTCTGAGTGTTAATCCAACTCCTTGATAGTTCAAATTAACTCAAGAAGAGAAATTTTGACAACTGACGGCCCATTGCCAGAATCCGACGGATCTTCTCACGAGTCAGAAATTGCAGGCAAATGATTCATAGACAGTACAGTAAAACCTCACTCGGCGTCCCCAAAAAACCCTCCAAGGAGAAGGGTAGGATTCACAGTAAGAAAACTTCACAATGAAGGACCTAATTCTTAATCAAATGACCTCATTAGAGATTTCATTCGATTAAAATTATATATATATATATATATATGTTCATGAACAAATTATTTTTAATTAAAAATATGTCCCGGGACGTTTCGCGAAACTGGCCAGTTGTATTATAAACAAAGAAAATAATAATTTTTTTTATTATTATTATTATTATTATTATTATTATTATTATTATCGTAAATTGCCCTACAGTGTATGCTATGCTAATTTTAAGGTATAAATTTACATAATAAATAATATTGCTAGGTCTAGTAATTTGTAATGGGAAGAGAAAAGTTTGATGGTGGGGTGATATTAGTAAACAAAGCTTCATAATGGAAAAATAGTGGATGGTGATAATCTAATTAAAGAAATTTTTGATAAAATCTACACTCAAATTCCTCTCTCTTTATAAATCCTTAACTATCATCCTCTTTCTATCCCTTCTATAACCAACATTAAATATATATATATATATATATGTATAAAAAGTTTTAAATATAATATATATATATATATATATATATATATATATATATATATATATATATATATATATATATATATATATATATATGATTGTGTGTGTGTGCGAGAAGCACATATAACCATTATACTATTCAAGGAAGGAAGAGTAAGTTACCGAAAAAAAAAAAAGAGAAAGAATTTGCACTTTGAAGTGCTCCACTCGAAGCATTTGAAGCAAGGCACAAACGCACGCGCATCGCTACGCACTCAGCCACTAGCACACACACGCGTCTTCGTGAACCAAACACACTCACAGCTCACAATCCTTAACTTCCCTCTCTACTCCGCTAGACTTATATACAAAATGGCGTCTCTTAAAGCCACAAAACAAATTTGATAAAACTTTTTTTTTTGATGATGCAAATTCCTATTGGAATTTTAATTTTAAGAAATATTGAGTCGTACTCACATGGCATTTACAATAAAAATTGTTAAATGGAAACCATTATAACTTTGTAAAAATTAAAAAAAAAAAAAATATATATATATATATATATATATATATATATATATATATATATATATATATATATATATATATATATATATATATATATATATATATATATCGGCGGAAATAAACTCCACCAACCTATATATATATATATATTTTTAGAACCAGCAGGACCAGGCGAAGGTCCACTCCAAGGTCCTAGGACCCCCAGACTATTTTTGGAGATATATATATATATACAGGCAAGCTGAATTTTCAGATAGTTTTTTTTTGAATGAATTCGATTCAACATTCATCCCTGATGATATATAGAGTAAATTCATCGAGGAGAAGTCAAAAGTAGTAGCAAATAACCACGGTCGATAAGGAAAAAACTTCGGCAATTTTTTCACAAACTTGCAAGAAACCCTACATTTTGTGCAAATTTTTTAATAAGTGATTTACCTTTTAGGTAATTTTGCGTATAAATATTTATATATATATATATATATATATATATATATATATATATATATATATATATATATATATATATAGTATATATATATATATATTATGTTGCGGTAAAACCTAATAGTGCTAATATCGTGTATTACGACCGCGTTGCATGTTTTAAGTGACCGCGTTAAAGATATTTCGTTCCACTTTAGTGTTTAATTTTAAGTAGTAAGGATGGCAGATGGACTAAATCTAGACCAAAGGGAGAATGGAAATGCAAATGAGGAGTTAGAGAGAGATAATGAAAATCTCGAGGTGAATGAAGGAGATAGCGCCCAAGGACAAGGACATGAAGGTCCAGAGGGGGGTAGCGATGTGCTCGTTGCCCAGGGAGGCTCACCTCCCCAAGGGACCCCTCCAGCACTAGTTCCAGATCCGAATATTGGCCAAAATCCTGATCACACTCTTCTGAGGCAAAACCCCCACGGTATTGGAGAAGTAGTACCTCCAAGGAGAGAGGACCATCCCCCCTATTATTTGAAAACCGCCATAGTGGACAGCACACTAGATTCACAATTGATGCCCAGCACCGCACAGGGTGCCGTACCGAAAAAGAGCCGAATAAACTGGGGTGCCACAGACCCTCAGACACCGAAACCCCATGGAAATAAATGGGAAGGTAAAGAAATAACCGTAGGTGCTCTACAAGGGCTAGAAGACCCATTATTGAATCCCGATCAGGTCAGGAGACCAGCTCTCCCACCTGCAGGGTACAACCAGGCTGCACAGCCACCGCACCAACCCCTAGGCGGGACAACAGGGTACAGCATGGCTGCACAGCCACCGCACCAACCCCTAGGAGGGACAACAGGGTACAGCATGGCTGCTCAGCCACAGATACAACCTCAAGGAGGGACACCAGGGAACAACACATATTATAGTGGCCACCCACAGGGTGCCCCCCCTCCATCTTTTCAGCATAGTGGTTTTCAGTACAGCGGTATTCCACCAGGGTATACCCCTATGCCTAACCAGTCGTATTCTTATCCCGGAATGTGGAATGGATATCCTTATATGCCTCAAACACCAGGAGTCCCAGTCTACCAAGCAAATCTTTTTACACCTGCTCTGCCTGAGGTGCCAGAAGCCTTAAAACTCCATGGTAAAAGTTTAAAGACCAGACTCTGGACTGGCATCCAGTATGAGGAGTATGTTGTTTCATTAAAGGAAAAACTCAGTGCTTTAGGCGCACTAACAGAAGAACAAAAGATTACTTTTGCCAGATCAGCCATTACATCGAATTTAGATAGTGAAGCTAGGCATTATTTGCTCCATGATCCCGTTTTCTCTCGGTTTAAAAGATTAGAAGATTTTTTGGCTCAGTTGAAGTCCTACCTGCAACCGGAAGATAGAAGAAATGTTTTCGAGATCTGGGTGGACTTTGTAGAATATAAAAGAGGGAAAGAACAACTTTTTACAGATTTCATAGTAGGATTAAAGAGTAAGCTTAGAAAGTATCAGAGTAGGATGTATGACCTCGATAAGGAGGCAATGTTTAATTCTAAACATATAAAGGTAATGATCATTGGTAAAATCATGCAGAACCTCTCAGAGCGCAGGGATGGTGAAAGATTAAAAGACAAAATATTGCAAGCCATTGATATGGAAATAAGTTTAGCTGAACTGTTAGACAAATTGTATCTAATTTCGAAAGGTGCTTTATTGAGAATGGATAACAAGAGACAACCGGAACTCCGCACCACAAAAGTGTTCATGGCCCGAGATGAACGGGAAGATAGGCAGAAGTCAGAGTACAACAACTCTTACAGAAAAAATAAAGAGCCTGTCCACAAACCAAAATATGGGGATAAGAGACGAGAAGAGATGAGACCAACTAATGTTTTCCGGAGGAAGACAGAGGAGGCAAGAACAGAGCAGACTCCACGAAAAAACAGAGGAATAATTAGAGGAGTGACTGAACAAGATTTGAGAGAAAATCATGTTTGTTTTTCATGCGAAGGAATCGGTCACTCGTCGAGACTCTGTCGCTGGGAATTGCCGTACTGCCGGATATGTCAAGGTTATCACAGACGGGGCTCGCAACCCAAGTGCAGGGATGCCCCACCATGGAAACCCTCTTCCGGAGAAAACCAAATGTTCATTCCATACAACAGCAAAGTCGATATGGAAAACGGCAGAAAGGCCCTGAAACCCGAACGTTTTGGTACAGATAGGCGAGGGCCCAGGACCTTCACGAAGAAGAAAGAAGGATACAAGCCCTCCAGTGAGAAAAAGAGCACTAGAGTTTATGTGGCCGAAGGCCAGCGAAGAGACTCTGAGTTTAGTGAAGAAGAAGAAGAGGAAGATAAGTCCTTAGATAGAGAGCCCTTCCTCTCCCTCTCCGAAGAAAGTACAGACAGAGGAAATTTTCGGATGGGGGCGAAGGCTGGAAAACAGTAAGAAGAAAAAATAAGAAAGGATATGATAAGTGGGGATTAAATGAAGAAAAAGATAAAAAAGTTGCCCAAACATTTTTTCAGGAAAGTGTTGAAAAACCATACAAACTGGGACACCATTTCTATACTAACGTCCATCTTACTCCCTCAATAGGTAGTAAGGAGGCTAAAGCATGTGTTTTATTAGATTGTGGGAGCAGTATATCCCTCGTTACACCCAAGCGTTTAAAAGAGTTAGAGAAAGAAGGTAACTTCAAAGTACCGCTCCGAAAAACAGACCTGGTGGTACAAGGGGTCGATAACAACCCAACTAAATTAAGAGGAGAGGTGCAGCTGTACCTCCGAATGCACAAAGAATATTACCTCACCACCTTCCAAGTAAGCGAGGTGCAGGGAGAACCCAGTTGGTCCATGCTGTTGGGAAACAACATTTTATCTAATTTACCCATCACTTTGAATATGTTTTCTTCAAAAATGTCTATCCACGAAGGAAAAGAGATAGACATACCAGTCTTCGCCAAATATGGCATCTACTTAATCCGAGAACACACAGATGAGAGCCTTAGAGAAATAAAGGACTCCCCTCTACCCAGAAAAGATCCACCCAAGCCATCAGTGGCCAAGGGGGAGAAAAATAATAGTAGGTATTCTAAATATTTTAGGGATTCCGATCGAACTTTAAAACATTTAAACCAAACTGAACAATCAGTTGCGAACCAATCTTTTCCACAGGAAAGGCGGACAACCCTGTCAGTCGACCCAGCACATGTTGCGCACGGTCCTCTTCCATTGCAAAGGAAGACAAACCTGTCAGTCAATCCCAGTTATTCCCCACAGGAAGAAGAAGCAACTTTGTCAGTAATACCCCCAAGCAGGCCCTCCGCGCCTCAGGGAAATAAAAGAAGTTCTGCATCGTACGGTACCGCTCGAGCCCAACTGAATCGAGAAACAAGGAGAACGGAGCCAGAAAAGGAAGAAATCCTAGCCTCCCCTCCACCTCACAGTTCTGCGCATAGAGGAGCCAAGCCAAAACACAAGCACACTTCTACTCAAAAAGAAAGTTCGACTCAATCGGAGAATTTACAGGCTTCAACGAACCCTGACCCTAACCAAAATGAACATTTAATGATCGATGAAGATATTGTAATCGATTTGAAGGTGATTGAAGACACTATACTGCCAAGCAACTCATATGGGTACATAAAGGTTAGACCTGAGATAAAGGATAAACCTGAGACTCAAGATGATTTTGACTTGGAGCGAAAGTGTATCATGACCCCAGCTCTTTCCAGAGGACCACTGTATATAGGTAACACAGTCAGTCCCGTAAGGAATAACCGAATTGTGCTCAGTTACATAAATTTGAGTGACCTACAATTCCATTTGAAAAAAGGGATAACTCTAGGAAATAGTTACCCACTAATCAGCCAATCAGCTGATAGAAGCCCAGACATAAGTGGACACAAGCGAGTAGTGTCAGCCAATGTAGCCACATGCTCCAAAGGTCTATCCAAGACAGAATTAAGGAAAGTGTACAGAGAAATCATCGAAGAAAAGATGTCAAAGGAGGACGCTGAGAACAGCATCCTTGAAAAGCCAGAGTACTTAGAAGACTTGCTTGATCTTTTGATGACTTACCATGATGTAATAGCACTTGATGATGATGCTGTCCCGGTCTGCCCGCTTCAGAAGTTTAAAATTGAACTACTCCCTGACGCTCCTAAAGTAATCTTCCGTAAACAGTACCGGTTACCACATAAGTACTTACAGGACATCGATGATTACACAGATGCAGCGTTGGAGAAAGGATATATCAAGGCTTGTTACAGTCCCCATTCTTCTCCATTACTGGTAGTGGCAAAAAAGAATAGTTCAAGGCCAAGGGTGTGCCTTGACTATCGCTACCTCAACTCCTACAGTGTCCAGGACGTCTACCCTCTCCCATCGATAGAAGAAATCTTTACGTCGCTCGGGGGAAACACGATTTTTACGTCGATAGATTTACTCGATGCATACCATGCATTAGAAATAGAGGAAGAAACCCAAAAGCTAATGGCATTTAGGACTAGGAAAGGGTTATTCTGTCCTACCCGCTTGACCTTTGGCCACCGAAATGCCCCATCTTCCTATGCTAGGGCAATGACCATGGCCTTAAATCACCTTTTAGGACCAGTTGCACAGGTCTATCTTGACGACGTACTAGTGCTAGGAAAGAACGTTACCGAACACTTCGAAAATTTGAGAAAAGTTCTAACTGCTTTCCGAGAAAACAACTTGAGAGTAAAACTGTCCAAGTGCAGCTTCTTACAGTCCTCAGTTTTGTATCTAGGATTTAAGATAGGTAAAGATGGAATTGCCCTGACCCTGTGAAAGTCGAAACAATGAAAAGTTTCATCCCTCCGACGAATGTCAAGGAGACACAGTCCATACTTGGTTTCTTCTCGTATTTTCGCTTCTTAATAGACAATTTCGCAGTCGTTGCACAACCACTGTATGATTTAGTAAAAAAGAATGTCCCCTTTGTATGGACAGAAAAGCAACAAAAAGCATTTGACACTTTGAAAGATAAGTTGGTCGTACAACCACAGCTCACATTTCCGGATTATAGCAAGGAATTCTTCGTAAATACAGACGCGTGCGACTACGGAATTGGGGGAGTGTTGTACCAGCTTACCGACGAAGGGAAAGAGAAACCCCTTTCCTTCGTCTCTCAGAGCAAGTGAGAAGAATTATGATACGATAGAAAAGGAATGTCTGGCCGTAGTGTTTTGCTTGCAAAAGTTCAAAAACACGGTATTCGGCTATAAGGTCACCATTATCACAGATAATCAACCCCTTTGTTTCATCTTCAGAAACAAACAACAGACTGGACGTTTAGCAAGATGGAATCTGTTCGTAAACAGTTTCTCTCCCACTATAGTTTATAAAAAAGGTAAAACAAATATCCCGCCGGATTATTTGAGTAGACACCCAGCACCTAATGTTTTTGTAATGCAAGCTGTGTTGGAAAACAGAGGTGATTTACCTCGAACAGACTTTCCACTGAATAGGGAAACCTTCATAAAAGAACAAGAAAAATGTCCAAGAATAGGAAAATTGGTGAAATGGGTTAAGGAAAACCCAAAGACCTATCCACACATTCTTATTAGAGGTGTTTTATACTACGCCACACAAAGCGATCCTTATGTCATCCAGGTCCCCGACAGTATGATCTACACGGTGATAGACCAATGCCATGCCTCGCTGGGCAGCGGACATGGAGGGCCTATAAGGACAGAAAAGAGAGTGAAGGAAAAATACGCTTTTCCCCACTTAGCAAAATTAGTGAAAGAATATTGCAGCCATTGTGTATCATGTGCTAGAGTAAAAGGTCACAAACCTCCAGTAGCAGAGATAAACAGATGGCCTTTGCCCTACACACCTTTTTCACGCGTCCATGTTGATAGTATTGGAAAACTCCCCACTTGTACCGAGTCCGGAGCCAAATATATACTAGTTTTCCGTGACGTTTTGACGCGTTACGTCGAACTAGTGCCTTGTAAAACTAGGACAAGTAAAGAATTTGCCCGAGCACTGCAAGAGAGAGTCATATGTAGGCACAGTGCTCCCCAACTTCTTGTGTCCGACAATGCCCAGGAGTTCACAAGCCAGGTGTTTAAGGACTTGTGCAAGGCCTGGAGGATAAAAAAGGTAGAAATCATGCCTTACAAAGCATCCCAAAACGGAGTTGTGGAAAGAATAAATGCTGATATCGAATCTTTCCTACGACACTATGTCAATGACAACCACAAAGATTGGGATAAATATCTGAGTTTCGCCCAAATCGCGATAAATTCCGCTTACAATCGATCTATCGGTTCATCCCCCCACTTCCTTTTGCACGGTTACGTAAAAAGGGTCCCTTACGAAATGGAAGATTATGCTTCTCCTTTTGTAAATAAACCAGAGAAAATGAGGTTCATTTCAGATGAGGTGGATGTGCTGACGGAAAGGATCGATAATATAAGAGATTTGGCGAGAGAAAGGTTGGAGAAAGAAACAACTAAAACATTGGAGCAACAACATAAGAAGGCAAAGCAGAGAGAATTCAAAGTCGGAGACTACGTTTTCATCCGAGCAATCAAGAAGCCTTATCATAGTTCAAAACTATGTGCCAAGTTTGAAGGGCCATATATTGTCCGATGTTTGAGAGGACCAAACAAATTGATGGTAATTTGCAGAAGTTCAGGTAAGACTTTTCCGGTCCATGTGGACAATGCTAAGGTAGTTGCCGCTGAGAAGTTTGCAGATACACGGTTCGACTTTACGAACGATGAAGTTTGGAATCCTCACGAAGTTAAAAGGATGTTAAACTCCAAGGAAGATGACGAAGAGAAGAAAGATGAAGATGCGCCCAAAAGCGAATCAGGAATCGGTTCAGAATCAGAGGATGAGGCCGAAGATTATTCTCCTCCACCCGAACCATCGTCTTCCCGTTATTATTTCCCAACTTCTCCACCACATCCGACACAGTATGAACACAACCCTCTTCCAGATCCCCCACAGCCGTCAACTCAGTTCGAATACATTTCGCCACCAGCTCCTCCACCACAGTCAACACAGACTAGAAACTATTGGGAAAGCTATCAAGCCCCCATCAAAGAACCTATTCCGGTGGAAACCAGAAGACAAAGCGATGAAGTAGTAGAACAAAAGAGACAGAACGACAGAGTTGTAGAAAGAAGATATAGCGATGTAGTCGCAGGAAGAGCACGTGTTGACAAAGAATTCATCTGTTCCACTCCTAGAAATGACTTCCAAAGAACACCCTCTCACCCCTCAGGTCAAAGAAGAGAGTTCAGACCATCCTTGTCCCCCATACAGCAAGAGATTTCAGTAGATACCGGCTAGAGAAATTTCACAGGAGCCACCCGCAAACGAAGGTGAAATATACGGAGCCTACGGCGGATCCCCTCCAAGAATTCCTTCCCCAGAGAAATCTCCCAATGTCCCTGAAAGAGATGGCCACTATCAAATTCCCACTGTTGTAGAATCACCACCCAAGGAAATCATCAGAGATGACAGAAAACAGGACCCATCTTACAAACCACACAATTTGTTTTCTGGTCCCAGAGATTCTACTCCAAGAATTACAAGAAGTCAAACAAGGATAAGAGAGCAGGCTGTACAACAAGCAGAGGCAAGTGACAATACGGAGACTATAGCGAAGACTTCTGTCAAACCTCCGCCTGTTAAATTGAATTTGAATACAACAGTTAGAGGTGGTCAGACTTACTATCTGCCTCCCGGCTATTAATTCATCTCAATTTCTGTATATTCTTGTAAATTTAAGGAGAAATCCTTTTGTTTCGAATAGATTTTATAGATTTAAGGAGATATTCTTTGAATTCCGAAGAATACACTTTAATTTTAAGAAGATACTTTAATTTTAAGAAAATTGAACACACATATGCACTCGCATCTGTTCATGTATTAGTTTGGATTAGATAAAAAGATCGATCTTAATTTTAAGTACATTAGTCTGGATTAGAACTTCAAATATTGAAGATGGACTTTAATTTTAGGACAATGTTGGACATACACTCGTATACCTTTTGTCAATTAGTATTTAAAACATTAATCTGGATTAAGAAAAAAATTTTTTTTATTAGATGGATTAAGAATTATCGTACGTTTTAGCTTAAGTTCCTTAGCCTGGATTAGAAACGTTAGAATTATGTTAGTTTTATCTCGACTTATACAGTTGTTTATCATTTATATTTCTGTTTATTTTTTTTTTACTACAAAAAACTTTAAAGGATACGTTTTAGCTCCAGAGAGGGGACAACGCAATTTTTTAAATAAAAAATACTAGAAAAAAGAAAAATGAAAAAACTTTTCTTTAAAGAAAAATAAAAAATAAAAAAATAAAGTTAAGTAACTAAAAATAAAGTTAAGAACTTTAAGTAAGTAAGCTAAGTAACTAAAATTAAAAGTTAAGAATCTTAAGTAAGTTAAGCAACTAAATATAAAGTTAAGAATCTTAAGTAAGTTAAGTAAACTAAAATAATTAAATACAAGTTAAAGAAAACTTAGAATAGTTAAGCACTTAAGTAGTAAATGTAAGAATCTTACTAACAACTTTATAATTAGGAAATCATTTAAGTTTAAAATGCAAACAATTTGCTTAATTAATTACTAAGTTCCAATTTAAAAATTTAATTACATTATTTAGGCGACCTTGAAATTATTCTGAAAACAAATACTTCAATATGATTAAATATTTCAGAAATGGAATTCGGGAAAATGATCTTGTTTCTACTCACCATCATAACGACATGTCAAAGTATTATAGTACAAGAAAATGAAGAAACAAAGATTCTGCCTGGTTTGGTTCTATATCGCACCGGTGAAGTAAGTTTTATAGAAGGATATTTAGATCTAATCGTTTCATTAGAATGTCCCTCAGACGTAAAAGAAACTGTTATAAAAACAACCAAACTAGTGAACAACATCAAAGACTCATTCTTACCAACGTTCGAAGCCACATTTCTGAATGTTTCGATCACACAAAGGGCTCACCAATGGGAATTTAAACTAATGACCATTCGAGTAAAAGTTCTAGCCCAGAAATTAAATGAAGTAAATGAGTTACCTTGGATCTCAGCACGATCAAGAAAGAAACGAGCTGCTTTTGAGTTCGGAGGAGACGTCCTCAACATTCTTTTTGGTACGGCTACAGATAAGCAAGTAAAGCTCCTTAGGAAAAAAATTAACATCTTAGGAAACTACGCTTCTACATCAAACCTACTCATTACCGAACTAAAAGAGCAATTAAAGGCAAATACTCGCACATTAATCAACTTTAGGGATAGCCTACGAAAGTTAATTGAATTCCAAACAAGTCTAAGTGCTACGCATAACATTATAAATCAATTGGGAAGTATCCGAGCATTAGTAAATTTAATCGAGCAAGCTATAACCAG
>JABUQX010084181.1:12500-15000 GCA_015478945.1 Trachelipus rathkii | reverse complement strand
CATGTTTTAGGTGAGAGTTTCTTAACCTCTTTGGCCATGACCCAAAATCAGTATGACGATCAACATCGCGATATAGGGGTTTATTGTGGAATTTAAAATCATAAAAATAGGAAAATAAATTAGTGGAGTAACAATTCCTAAACCAAATTCATATACAAATCCATGCTCTTCAATCTGTGTAAATTTTCGTTTTACACGAGTTAAATGGGGTCTAAGAAGCCCAGGCAACCCATGTTCGGGTTTGACCCACATGTAAAGAACCCCTGCTATAGATTATATAAAGGATAATTTCGATATTGATTTTAATAACATATTTTACCATACCCTTGTTTTTTTTTTTTTAAGTTTTTAATTTTGATTATACATCAATCTACTCCTTTCTCTCCCTCTCTCCCCCCTTTGAATAAATGGGGAGAGCTACATAAATGGGGGAGGGAACTCAAAAGATCTTTGAATAAAATAAATTTGAAGGACCTTCCAAGAAGCTATTTATAATAAAAATAATAAATGATTAACGTTGCCAAATTACGTCATGTATTAGTCTCTCTCTCTCTCTCTCTCTCTCCTCTCTCTCTCTCTCTCTCTCTCTTTTTTCGATTATTCTTCCACTTATCTTCCTCCCTCCCTCCTCTCCCTATCTCCTCTCTCTCTCTCCCCCTCTCTCTCTCCTCTCTCTCCTCTCTCTCTCTCTCTCCTCTCTCTCTCTCCTCTTCTCTCTCTCTCTCTCTCATTATATAGCAGTTATATATACATATATATTATATATATATACATATATATATATATATATATATATATATATATATATATATATGTACAAAATAAAAAAGTTACCCACATCATATCTCAAAAAATAAGATAGATACAAGAAAACTGATAACATATATGGAATCAGCGTATGAAATGTGTACGGAAAATGAAAAAAATTTATTTTTTTTTTTTTTTTATATCTCAAAAACTACGATAGGTAGAAGAAAACTAATAACATATATGGAATCAGCGTGTGAAATGTGTATGATAAAAAAAAGGAAAAAATTTTTTTATACCAATAACATATTTGGAATCAGCATATGAATTTTTTTAGGGGGCTCGAGCCGACGGTGGGACAGAGGGGGGACGAAGTCCCCCTGTCGTCCCCCGGGAGGCTGAGAGACCCCAGACTTTTGCATCTTTTGCGGTTTACCCCAAAGACCTCTTTAGTTAAAAAAAAAAAATTTTTTTCCATTTTTTTTTCATACAAATTTCATACGCTGATTCTAAATATGTTATTAGTTTTCTTGTACCTATCTTAGTTTTGGAGATATAAAAAAAAAAAATTAAAATTTTTTTTTTCATTTTCCATACAAATTTCATACGCTGATTCCATATGTGTTATCAGTTTTCTTGTACCTATCTTAGTTTTCGAGATATGATGCGGGTAACTTTTTTTTTTTTTCACCTATATATATATATATATATATATATATATATATATATATATATATATATATATATATATATATATATATATATATATATATATATATATATATATATATATATATATATATATATATATATATGTTATAGATATATACACACAAATAGATATATATATATATAAAGGTGGTTCAAACTGATATCCACCATATTTTCTTCCAATGCCATATATATAATTTTATAGGTGGGACAGAGAACACTGACAATGAGTTTTTTGCCTTTATAAACCAGGGTTGGGGAACCAGAACAAAAAAAAATATCCCTATATAAAGGAATGAGTTTAGAGCCGCGGCCGGATAATTAATTTTCAAATGATGGAACTGAAGAAGAGTATTTTAAGATAATGGAGCCGGCAAAAAATATTCACCGGCTCCTCGGTTCTGTTATAAATTACGTAGCTAATAAACAATGCACCGAATCGGCTTCCAACTCTGCATCTCGGCTTGAGGGAAATTTATTTCGTTAGTTTATGTTATTATGTAATAACCTTATTGCCAATACATATAATTTAAAAAAACAAAAACAAACAGGAAAACAGCTCCATCCCTCTCGTTTTGTCGGTAGAGCGACAGAGTCGCATGGCAAGTGCTTGGGTTCAATCCCTAGCCCGAATCCTAGGTAGCAATTACCTAGAGAAGTTCCCCCATAGAATAGGGCTATGCCAGTGAGGTGCCAACTTTTGATTTAAAGAAAAAAAAGTAACTTCTTTCAACACTTCAAGTTCAAGATGCGATATTAAAGACATTTTCAGTTTGCATCAACGTCTAAAAAAATTACTATTCTCTAATTTATTTTTCTCCCGACTCTTATCAATACAATTATGAATGCACATTTATAATTAATTAAGCAAGGTTATAAAATAAATTGCAACAAAAATGATTGGCCTCTTTTTCATTTTTATCCTTCATCTATAGATGTCTGAATTTTATTTGACAAGGGACTATAAAATATATATGTTAAAATGATGATAAACAGAGATGAATTAAAATTAAAGATCATAAAACCAGAAATGTAATAAATT
>JABUQX010084180.1:0-10078 GCA_015478945.1 Trachelipus rathkii | reverse complement strand
AGGAAGCGGCCTTACCAACCAACACCCATATCACAAACAACCTGCCAAGCAGCTTCCCCTATTAATCCCTTTATTACACCTGTTGACCAATCCACTAAATCCTAAATACCACATTATTCTTCTCCTCCCTCCATATATCCCAATCATTTGCTTTCCAATGTCGCAGATTGATCCACGACAATCCGTCTACCACTTTCTAGAACCCCAACCTGTTCTTTCCCCAAATCAGTTCTTTCAGGGCTCATTCGGACGCCACTCTTCGTCCCAACAATACCAGCTCGACCAAATACCGAAGCATATTATCTCCCTACAACGCTCAGTTAAACTAATATACCAGTATCCAATACTTATTTGACTTAATCCCCCCGCTTACCCATATATAGCGGTACTAATATTCTCTCCTCAATCCCATCAGAACTATACCCTCCATAAACGCTATTTTACACAACTTCCAAACATCCAACTCAATCACCATCTCGAATATATGATATATATATACTATATATACGGTACTATTATAATCATATATATCAGTTATATATGATATATATATATATGATATATATATACTTCATAATATATATATATATGCTATAATATGGTCTGTGCGGTGAATCTGAAGAGAGTTTTGAGAGGATTGGTAAGAGATTTGCAGAGTGCTAAAAAGGATGAGGTTTGAAAGTAACACGAATAAGAGTAAGGTTATTTTTGTGAGCTGAAACACGCCTCACGGTGTTTGAAAGTTATGCTGAGATGCTGCGTGAGCAGCTGGAGACAAGTACTGATTTAAATATTTCAATATAATATAATGTAGGACGAAAAGAAGGAACTGGATGATTGCCGCCGATTGTAGTAGAAGAGCTAGGAGTGGCCGAAAGATTGCTTGAGCAATTAAATCCATTGAGTGAGTAAAAGACATGAAACTACTGATCTTTAGATGCGCCTGGGTCTTACGTGAGAGGTATGTTGATTACCTGTGTTAATGATATAGGTTGTAGTGAGACTCATATAGTCTTGAATAAGAGGTCAGACTTCTTAAATTACAATGTGTTCAGCATGGACAATCTTAGGGACCGTGTTTATGGTGTAGAAGAAACGAATTTGATAAAATGATGGGATGAACACGTATTACCGATTGCTTTGCGGTGTGAAAAAAGGCGATAAGTGAGAGAATAAATGAACGTACGCTGAGATGATGGTTTGGTTCATGTGGAAAGGATGATGATAGTCGGTTGGCTTTAAGCGGACTGTTCTTAAAACCAGTGGTGAGTGTGTGGGAATCAACCGGATGGAGACCGAAGAAAAAAAGTGAATTGAGTCAGCAAAAGAAATGCTGGAGGAGGTTGAAATTTGAGTTGAGCACGGGCCCAGAGACAAAAAAGGTGACATAGTAAGGAGTGAATGCGATTTTGTGAGGGGTATGTTTTGTGGCCCACCTGGCACAAGGGATGAACCCCACATGCGAGATGCCCATAAGTGAGGGTGCGTCGCGGTCCCGTGAAGCTCTGAGGGTGGACTTCGATTGCGCGAGCTTCTCACTAATATGCTATAAAGGGCGAAGTAAGGCTGGGCATTTCCTTTTACGACTATTTGTGTTTTCACCTGTATACTCTCTACTACTTTCTGTTTTCCGGTGCATGTTACCCACCTACCCCCAGTCTGGGGACAAAAAGGTGACTGATGATGATTCAATATACTTATATATATATATACTGATATATACTATAATATATTATATTATAATAATATATATATATATATAATACTATATTCATATTATATATATATATATAATATATATATAATATATAATATATATATATATATATATATTTATATATATATAATATATACAAATATATACTATACTATATAATATATTTATATATATAATATATACTAATATATGAATATTATATATATATATACTATATATTATTATATATATATATATATATATATATATATATATATATATATATATATTAATGACATACTTAGTATATTCATTTAAACGGTCTTCACTGTGGGAAATACATTTAATAAAATAATAATAATAGTAATATCGAATACGTAGCGAAAGATGATAAAGAAATATTAGAAAGTTTAGAAAACAAAATGGCCAAGAAGTACTTGCAATACCAGCACAAGCTACAAGTACAACAGAAGTGCTCAAGAACAAGTTTCAAGTCGTTTCAACAAAATTCTTTTGTCAGCAATTTAAAAATGCGGGGAATCATTTACTTCAAACGAAAATACTAAACCACGAAAGACTCAGGAAGAAACTCAAAATAAGCGCTTAATGCATAGGAAAAAAACTTCAATATACTTTAATGAAAATCGGATAAAAACTAAAGAATTGTTGCAAATTTGCAACATTTGGAATTGTCATAGGAATTTTCTATAAGAATTTCTAAATTCGACTCTTCCAGTTAGAACCAATGTTCTAGGATAATGATGGAAGACTCGCTATGTGATTCTAATGAAATATTGTTTCCAGAAAAGTTATGTTATGTAAATTAAATAAAAATAAATAAATAATTAAAATAAAGAAAATAAAAAGAAATAATTAAAAAAATATTCTAAACTATTTTCTTAACTAAATATTCCATGAAAATTATGACACTATGTGACTTTAATAAAATATAGTTCCAAGAGAAAGATATAAGTTATAAATATTAAATAAAAATAGATATATAATTAAAATATAGAAAATAAAAAATAAATAAAAAATATTTTAAATAGTATTTCCTTAACTAAATTAGAACATGACTGAGTGTTGCAGAAGTCAATGAAGGAAGATGACCTTGCAATAAAACCATCTGGTATTCTTTGGCGGCATAAAGACCTCATCAGAAATTATGTTGCAGTTTCCAAGCGAGGTTTGCTTTCATGTAATTCGGCTCAGGGACACCTTCTTCAAGCAATACTGGTTCCTTCAAACTCCAAAAACTTCCAACTTACAGCTCACACAGAATCAAACAAAATATATTTTCCGAAGTACCAAAACTCCTGTACTTGGAAAATGTTGTAATGTTGCTTTATTTTCATTTCAAATTCGCTACTCTTGAGATGTAATCGATTCCTAATTTTAATATTTGCTTAGTGCTTAAAAAATTGCTCTTTTATTTACTAGGCTATTTTAGCATTTCCTCTAATAGTTTCGCACCGATTTTTTCCAAATTCAATAGGAACTTTTTTTAGGTTTCTCTTCATATAATATTCCCTGAGGTTTATTCTTTAATTTTAAGTGGTGTAGATGTTTCTGTATGTTTAGTTTCATCCGTATGTGTGTCTTGTTGATCCTCTCGAATTTTTCTTGATTCTGCACTCTGGTTGAGTCTGATTTCATTGTGGAATTTGCTTGTTTTTTTATTATGGGTGTCTTGTATCTTCTATATGTATTTCTATGTGTAGTGTTAGTATTCTTGTTTTCTTTATGTTTTATTCATAATTTCTTTATAATCTTTACTTCTAATTCATATTAATTCCTGATGTTTTTCAAATTTCGAGTACTCAGGGACTCGTTCTTTAGATTTTCCTACTCTCTTATATTTTCATCCCGATTTTTTAGTTCTCTCTATATTATCGATTTTTCTATTTTAATCGGACTCTCATTAGTTCTCTCTATATTTCCAGATTTTTTTTTCATTTCAATCTGACTTTCTTTAGTTCTCTCTATATTTCCAATTTTTTCTATTTTAATCGGACTCTCGTTAGTTCTCTCTATATTTCCCGATTTTTTCCATTTCAATCGGACTTTCTTTAGTTCTCTCTATATTTCCCGATTTTTCCATTTTAATCGGACTTTCTCTAGTTCTCTCTATATTATCGATTTTTCTATTTTAATCGGACTCTCATTAGTTCTCTCTATATTTCCAGATTTTTTTTACATTTCAATCTGACTTTCTTTAGTTCTCTCTATATTTCCAGCTTTCTTCTATTTTAATCGGACTCTCATTAGTTCTCTCTATATTTCCCGATTTTTTCCATTTCAATCGGACTTTCTTTAGTTCTCTCTATATTTCCCGATTTTTTTCCATTTCAATCGGATTTTCTTTAGTTATCTCTATATTTCCCGATTTTTCTATTTTAACCGGACTCTCATTAGCTCTCACTATATTTCCCGATTTTTTCTATTTTAATAGGACTCTCATTAGTTATCTCTACATTTCCCGATTTTTTTCCAATTCAATCGGACTTTTTTTTAGTTCTTTCTATATTTCCTGAGTTTTTCTATTTTAATCGGACTCTCATTAGTTCTCTCTATATTTCCCGATTTTTTTCCATTTCAATCGGACTTTCTTTAGTTCTCTCTATATTTCCCGACTTTTTTGCATTTCAATCGGACTTTCTTTAGTTCTTTCTATATTTCCCAATTTTTTCCATTTCATTCGGACTTTCTTTAGTTCTCTCTATATTTCTCAATTTTTTTCTATTTTAATCGGACTCTCATTAGTTCTCTCTATATTTCCCGATTTTTTTCCATTTCAATCGGACTTTCTTTTGTTATCTCTATATTTTCCGATTTTTTTTATTTTAATCGGGCTTACTTTAGTTCGCTCTTTATTCACGATTTTTCTACTTTAATCGGACTCTCATTAGTTCTCTCTATATTTCCCGATTTTTTCCATTTTAATCGGACTTTCTTTAGTTCGCTCTTTATTCCCGATTTTTCTACTTTAATCGGACTCTCATTAGTTCTCTCTATATTTCCAGATTTTTTACATTTCAATCTGACTTTCTTTAGTTCTCTCTATATTTCCAGATTTCTTCTATTTTAATCGGACTCTCATTAGTTCTCTCTATATTACCTGATTTTTTCCATTTCAATCGGACTTTCTTTAGTTCTCTCTATATTTCCCGATTTTTTCCAATTCAATCGGATTTTCTTTAGTTATCTATATATTTCCCGATTTTTCTATTTTAAACGGACTCTCAATAGTTCTCTCTATATTACCCGTTTTTTTCTATTTTAATTGGACTCTCATTAGTTCTCTCTACATTTGCCGATTTTTTTCCAATTCCATCGCTTTTTTTAGTTCTCTCCATATTTCCTGAGTTTTTCTATTTTAATCTGACTTTCTTTAGTTCTCTCTATATTTCCCGATTTCTTCTATTTTAATCTGACTCTCATTAGTCCGCTCTATATTTCCCGATTTTTTTCCATTTCAATCGGACTTTCTTTAGTTCTCTCTATATTTCCCGATTTTTTCCATTTCAATCGGACTTTCTTTAGTTCTTTCTATATTTCCCAATGTTTTCCATTTCAATCGGACTTTCTTTAGTTCTCTCTATATTTCTCAATTTTTTCTATTTTAATCGGACTCTCATTAGTTCTCTCTATATTTCCCGATTATTTCCATTTCAATCGGACTTTCTTTAGTTTTCTCCATATTTCCTGATTTTTTTTCTACTTTAATCGGACTCTCATTAATTCTCTCTATATTTCCCGATTTTTTCTATTTCAATCGGACTTTCTTTAGTTTTCTCTATATTTCCCGATTTTTTCCATTTTAATCGGACTTTCTTTAGTTCTCTCTATATTCCCAATTTTTCTATTTTAATCGGACTCTCATTAGTACTCTCTATATTTCCAGATTTTTTACATTTCAATCGGACTTTCTTTAGTTCTCTCTATATTTCCAGATTTCTTCTATTTTAATCGAACTCTCATTAGTTAACTCTATATTTCCCGATTTTTTCCATTTCAATCGGACTTTCTTTAGTTCTTTCTATATTTCCCAATGTTTTCCATTTCAATCGGACTTTCTTTAGTTCTCTCTATATTTCTCAATTTTTTCTATTTTAATCGGACTCTCATTAGTTCTCTCTATATTTCCCGATTATTTCCATTTCAATCGGACTTTCTTTAGTTTTCTCCATATTTCCTGATTTTTTTTCTACTTTAATCGGACTCTCATTAATTCTCTCTATATTTCCCGATTTTTTCTATTTCAATCGGACTTTCTTTAGTTTTCTCTATATTTCCCGATTTTTTCCATTTTAATCGGACTTTCTTTAGTTCTCTCTATATTCCCAATTTTTCTATTTTAATCGGACTCTCATTAGTACTCTCTATATTTCCAGATTTTTTACATTTCAATCGGACTTTCTTTAGTTCTCTCTATATTTCCAGATTTCTTCTATTTTAATCGAACTCTCATTAGTTAACTCTATATTTCCCGATTTTTTCCATTTCAATCGGACTTTCTTTAGTTCTTTCTATATTTCCCGATTTTTTCCATTTCAATCGGATTTTCTTTAGTTCTCTCTATATTTCCCGATTTTTTCTATTTTAATCGGACTCTCATTAGTTCTCTCTATATTTCCGGATTTTTTCTATTTCAATCGGACTCTCTTTAGTTCTCTCTATATTCCCAGATTTTTTTCCCATTTCAATCGGACTCTCATTAGTTCTCTCTATATTTCCGATTTTTCCAATTTCAATCGGACTCTCATTAATTCTTTCTATATTTTCAGATTTTTTCCATTTCAATCGGCTTTATTTCTCTCTATATTCCCATAGTGTCAAAATATATTATTTCTAAAGCATAAAAAAAATTTGAGAAAAATTAAATATTCATAAAAAGAGATTTTTATAATGAATAAAAATGAAGATTAAATATAGATAATAAGTAAATATCAATTAAAGTAAAATTATTAAATATTAGTATAAAATAATTTTGTAAATATTATTTTACAATAATACCTTAATATTAATTTGAGTATAATTGAATGGAGATCCATGCTCAAATAGACATACGTTCTGCTGTTCGTATTTAACATCGTACAAACTTAATGAAATATTACTCTCTATTTCTCTCAATTTAAGATTATTTATTCTACTCCGAATATATATTTTGTACTTAGCCAAGGATACAAAGTATATTAAATATAAAATAACTAATGAACATTATAATATAATATATAGTATAATATAATAATATATATAGTTTAATTTGTTTGAATTTATATATTATTAATGTGTTATATATTAATTAATTTAACGTTACATTAACACAGATTTAGTAATTATGTGATTAGTTATCAGTTTATATATATATATAATTATATATAATTATATTATATATTATAATATATATTATATAATTAATTAATATTATATAATAATAATATATATAATATATAATAATATATTATAAATATATAATATATATATGATATATTATATATAATAATATATATATTATATATATTTAAATATAGTATATATTTTAATTAATATATTAAGAATATCGTAATATATTTAAAATATATTTAGTAAATATATATCTATATTTTATATATATTTATAATTATATTAATATATTATATATTGTATGTATATAATTATATATATATATATATATATATAGTATTGTTGTTGAGTAATATATATGATTATATTATAATATAATTATAGGTAGTTAGTATAATATATATTAATTATATATAAACGATAATAAATTAATATATATATATATATATAATATATTAATATATATATATATATTATGTATTTAATATATATATATATTATATATTAATATAATTATCAATATAATATATATAATATATATATTAATATATTATATATTAATATTATATATTTATATATATATATATATATATATATATATATATAATATATATATATATAATATATTATTAACATAATTTTTACGAACCATTATATATATTATATATTATATGTATAGTATATTATATTATATATAATAATATATTAAATATATTTATATAATATATATTTTAGTATATATATAGTATATATACTAATATAATCCTTACAGAATATATTATAATAGAAACTCAATTCAGAAAATAAATGAAATTGAAATTGAAAAATTTTGTTATATTTAACTCATATGATAAAATCGAATTGAAATAAAAATAATTTTAATCGGATGCCCCTATAGTGTTTTTATTTGTATGAAAATATAATAAGTGATTATACTTTAATATATATATTAAATTATTTATTAATATAATATATAATTATAATTAATATATATATATATATTAAATATTATAATTAATATATATATCATATATATATATATAATATATATATATAATCATAAGTATACACAAGGTTAGATTAAAATTACAAATAATGGTATAAACATTATGAAAATATTTTCAAGATTTTTCCATCATATATTCTATTTACTTTACTACTTAACCTATACTTAACTTAATATTAATATATATATACTAATGAGTAACTCCAAGTAAATAACTCCATAGATTTTTAAAAGTAAGTTTTATTAGTGTATATATTATAATATAAATTATTTATTTTTACATATAAAATATTATTATTTATTTAATTATTAATTTAATGATAAATTTTAATAAATTTTATATTATAATTTAATATATTATTATTTAAATTTATATATTATATTATATATTAATTATATTATTAATATTATATTATTATTGATTATTTATTTAGTTATTATAATATATATATATATATATATATTATATTATATTAGTTGTATACTAAGTAAATATTTCTGATAGGTTAAATATGGTGAATAATTAAGTACCTAACTACTACTTATATGTTACTTTACTATACCATATATGAATATATTTAGTAGTTATTAATAACACTGTACTCTACACAAATTTATAAACAATTTTCATTAAATAATGGCCGATCATTATACTCGATATATACAAGCAATATAATTTAGTTAGGTTTATGTCAAATAATTCAATAGAGGTAAAAATGTAACGAATAACTGTGAATAACATATAGTAAACTTGCTCCTGACTATAACTTTTCTCTAAATATATATTTATTCTTATTAACGATAAATATTGATATACAAGATAATATTTATACATTTAGAATCACATTTCGGTAAGTCTGTTTTGTTACGGATAGAGTTATCGAGATCATAATATATAGAGAAGTGAGGGCAGAGTTATTCACAAGCTGAATCATGAGAATTAGAGGAAAAACACTATAATAAGAACTGCTATCATACAAAGGTATAAATATATTTATATAGGGGTAATATATATAATTATATTTATAGAGCTGTTTATTATAAAATTTTAAATGAAAGTCACCAAAAATAAATTAACTAGATAATCTCAAGGTGTTATGTCGTTATATATATATATATAGGTTAAGTCATTCTATTGTAAACATATTAGGATAAAAGTACAGTATCATAATTAAGTATGACTTATTATTATTTTTAAATTATGTTCAAACACTGTATTTCAATTGACTTATCTAAATAATAGGGAAAAAGATTATTAGATAATAATATGAGATATAGAGCAGATGATATTAATTGTAGATTGACAGGGTAGTTTGTGCCGTTAGGCAAATAATTAAATAAGGGTATTACTCTATATATATCATGGCTATTATTAATATATATACTATCATTTTTCTAATACTAGAGATATTAAGTAGCTATTATTAATATTAATAATTAGAGTAATATATTATATTAAATTAAAATATATATAAGTACTAAATCTAAGTAATGGAAAATCGCTTTAACATTCCATACCAGATATGGTATAATAATATGATATATATATTAATTTTATATTTTTATACGTATACAAATATATCGCTATATATTACTAGAATATATATATGGAACCGCTTGACAGATTTTTACTAGGTCCCAAGTGTATGATATTATTCTATATACCTTCTCAACTATCATGTATGATATTTTAAATATATAATAAGATAATTATAATATATAATGAAACAAGAGATATGAGTTTAGATTTTTTTCTTAAATGCTTTCTCTGAAATGTGAAAATTAATTAATTGCCCAAGTACAAAATTTTTTGAAATGGTACAAATATTATCGTAACTCTTTATACATGTATTCCCCTATCATTCTTCTAGCTTTATGACTTACCTGTGTCCATTTCTGTTGCTTGAAACTCCCTATTATATGCTAATTTAGTTTGTGATCTTATCGTCTTACCTTTTACTGTTCCTATGTGTTACTCCAAGCATATAAATCTTCCAATTTCTCTGTAATGTTCTTAGTTTTTTGTATTG
>JABUQX010084179.1:5000-15000 GCA_015478945.1 Trachelipus rathkii | reverse complement strand
CTTGTTTTTTTTAGTTGAAATGTAACCAATGAGTATAGCAATTTTCAACGCTTTTAGTGTTTTGTGTTGATGGAGTTACATCTTTAACCAACAGCAATTGATTCTATTTTTGTAACTTACAGAGGTTCAGTGAATATCGTCTCTGTAAAATATAATAGATTAATATGAAAGTTTACAAGGAACTTTTTATAATGAAGTATCTTACGGTTGCATTGTTCTTGAAAAACTATTGCAGTAATATTTTAATTGTGTTTAAGAACTAAGGGTAACCAAGCATCAAATGATCGTGATTCGGGACTGCTAGAAATAGTTCTTTAAAATCGGAGAGGAGAGGGGCAAGCCAGGCAGTTAAAAATTTTACCATTTCTTTTTCAAACAAATGTTATTAAACTTATAACTACTAATATATATATTATTATTAATATAATATAGTATTAATATAATATAGTATACTATATATATATATATTTATATTATATATATATAATACTATATATATATTCTATATTATAACTATATATATAATATTATATATATATTAATATAGTAATATAATATATATAGTATTACAACTGCAACTTTCAACGGGGTAGTTTATAATGTATTTGAGTATTGCTTATGTGCAATTGCAAATCTTAAAATTGTACATTAACCTAATGTTTACAAAATTTATTTTAAGATATTGTTATTATAAGCATACAAGATGCTCGCTTAGGTCTTTCAACATAAACCGAAATAATTACGAAAGATAACAAAAAATTGCAATCAGACTTCCAAATTAGTTTTTCCTCAGAGTCTGGTGTATGCCTACACACACAACGTCTGGAAAAGAGGCTTGCTCAGGATGAGTGAAAGCTTGCCTCATTTCTATCAGTCTCTCTGATCCTCTAATCGTCTCATTAGATGGAAAGTGCGAAAGAAACTTTATTGTTGTTTACATCATATACAATAAACAGAAAGCATTCATTTTTGGAAAAACCTCCGCTGTACTTAGTGTACTAAATACGAATTTTTAACGTGTATTGTTTTGGCTCGCAACCAAAAGGGCCGTAATAGAATCTCAATATATAGGTTATATATAGTATATTTTTTTTAGTAGTTACTACATATTGTAAATAATATTAATATATAGTTGAATATTGTGTAGGTGGTATCTATTTTTTTTATACGGTACATATTATTATTGAGTGTAACTAAGTATTAGTAGTAGTATATGTAATATATACCTTCCCACGGGGGATATATAGTTATACCACAGAATAGATGCTGTACAAATCGTTTAGAATAATTTATACTACCTACATATAGGTATAGATAGTAGCCGTCTAATACTAAGGGAAGTCGGTATACTCTATTCTACTAACCAGCGGTATTATTTAATATATTATATATATATATATTATAGCTATATATACTTAATAAATTATATATATATATATAAATATATATTATATATATTATATTTATAGTATATATATAAATATATATTATAATATTATAAATAATATTATACATGTATATATATATATATATATATTACATATATATAGTATATGATCGCATTTCTGCAAAGCCTAGCCATATTAACACTTGGCATAAGGTTCTGGTCTTTGTAGAAATACCTACGGGGTGTGCGGGGGTCAGTGCATGCATCGTCCACTCTTGCTCTGTCTCGCACCATTTTTTCTCCTCTTGTATTTCCGTCTCTGCAGAGGGCAGCCTCACAGTCTCTCTCAACGAATCTGTGCAACGCTCCCTCCATCTCTTCCTTGGTCTGCCTTCCTCCGTTTCTCCATCCGGCATCCACTCCCATCGTTTCTTCGCCAGCCTATCTGTCCTGCATACTCTCCCAAATGTACCCATCGATTCTTTGTCTCACATCTATCCGTCTCTCAAGCTTAGGTGTCCTTCCGACTTCCTTTCTTGACTGCTTTCATCCTTATTCTATGTCTCTTCGAGCTCTTTCCCCAATTATTGCTTCATAGAATCTTCTATCTCCGTTGCTTTGTATCGAACCTTCGGCACGATGCTTTCTGGCTAGTACAGACCATGTCTCTCGGCGCCGCTATAGCAATTATAGAGTTCTACACTCCTTCGTAAATACTTCTCTTCACCACTACATCCATATATTGGTCTTGTTAATCATAGAAGGATAGCAACAAGACCTTTCCTGCTCTTCTCCTAACTTTGTTTATCCTATGCATATGCTCTGCACACGACCCTCCGTCCCTGTTAGACCTATATTCCACGCCAGGGTATTAAATTCTTTAATCTTTATTCAAGTTTATTCCGATTTACATAATCTCGCCAATCTCCTCCCTCCCCTATCTGCCTCACCATCATCACTTCTGTTTCCCTCGGTGTTCATTTGTAGTCCTTCTGCCCCAAGTTTCTCCGCGAAACATCTCGTAATTCTTTCCATTCCCTTCTTCTACGTTTCACTCCACATTCCGCCTTAAATCGCGCATTGCCATGAACCTCCGCCCCATTTCGCTCCACCGTCTTCTTTAACCTCCTCCCACGTGACATCTTATCAACTATAACGATGAACAATAAGGGCGACAATACGCTTCCCTGGTTCATCCGCAAATCCAAGTTCCTCAAACATTTTTCAGTTTTATCCCCTGTTCTCACATTGCCACTTTGCCACTTTGTAGATACTCCTTAAATGAATTCACACAATCCTGCTCCCCACTAATCTCCACTAACACCCTCGCATATCATTCCGTAGACCAGTGTCCAAAAGCGCTTCCTAAATTCCATAACATCTACATAGGATCGTCCTGTTGTGACTTCGTAAAGTTCTCTCCAATCGCTGTTCAATGTGAACATACGGTCTGTCGGTACACCTACATGTTCCTGCTACATAGCTCTTTTCCTCTGCCTATTGTGGTCGATGATCTCTTGTCACTTTTGTTTCTCCAACCACTCTTTCAATTATTTTTGCATTTGAATGCTAATCAAAGGAGATCCCCGTCTGTAATGTTTTTGCATCCCGCAGAGTCTCTTCTTTCTCGTTTTAATATACATATAATAGGTAATAGTTATATATATTATGATATTATATATAGTATATATATATATATATGATGTTGTGTTATAGGAATGATAGGTTAAGTATTTATAGTATATATATAGGAGATGATATATTATAAGAATATTGAAGGTAATGAAGAAAAGAGTTTGATTTCTGCGATAATCTGAATATTTTCTAGATGGGGTGAGTAGGATCTTCAGATTGATTGCTGTTGCTGATCGTGAATGGTTGGAGTAGCTTTTATACTTTAATCAGGGTGCTTTGAGGTGTCGGAGAAAATTGTGACTGGTAGGATAAGGGTGATTGATTTCACTGTGAGAGAGAGGTATGAGTGGTGAAGTAATTTACTCTCTTAAACACATAGAATACCTTATAGTATACTACGAGTTGATTAGGTAGATGATTGGTATGCGCGAAGTGAAAAGTATGATTGACTTTTGTATTGGTGAAGAAGATGTTGAAGAGTGTGTTGGGATGTTTAATATGGTAGTGAGGGGGTTAGGAAATTCGAGTTATCGATCAGCTAATGTTGTTTAATGTAAAATTCGTCCAGCGTGGGCTTGGATGGATGCAGCAGGAAGGTGGTAAGGGAGAAGTGGTAGAATTAAGAGTGAGAGAGTGAACGTGAATGCAAGGTAGATAAGGATAACCGTAATTTAAAGTAAGCGCTTGCAGGGAAATCAGCTTGATATGTGAAAAAGTTGGAAACTGAACAAAATATATCTGGAAGCAAATGAAGGAGCAAGACGTTAGTGTACAGAAAGCAGTTTGTTAGCTGGGTTAGTATTGAACGTCGATTATTGCTTAAGAGTTTCAGTTCGCGCAGTGGTATGACGAACCAGCTTGCAGCGTGGTTAAATCCGAAAAAATGCAAGCATGGTTGAAATGCCAGCTATAAATGGATAATGATGCAGTTCGAAAGAAAGACGCTTGAAATTATATAAGAAGTTTCTCTGTAGAACTCTAAAAGTATTACATTCTACTAGGAAGGAAAAAAAAGAGGTAAGTGAACAGTTTGGCATAGGACATTGAAAGGGAACTTAGAAGGAAATAAGAAGCTCTTACTAATTAAGCGAGAAAGCTTTAGAAGCAAATCTGGGAGCAAATGATGGAAGCAATAATGAATAGGGATGTGGTGATTTTCGTAACTTGATTAAATGAATGTAAGCTGAGTGATGGAGGTGAATCACTTCGAGAAATGCTCTCATTAGCATGCAGTAGTTGAAAAGGCTGATAGTGAGTGTGTGGGTTTGATGGTGCAAGAAGGAATCACCACTCATGGCGGATGAGGTGATACGTAACGGGGGCAGTGTAAGGAAGACGAGCTGAGAAAGATGAAGAATGGTATAAATCTGCAGGTAACTATTAAATTACGCCGGCGAAAGAACTCAAGAATTGAGGCGAGAATGTGATTGATTGGATTTGGAATGTTTAACAACAAAGCGTTTATAGAGAGTATTATAGTTCCGAGGGATTGAGAAAGAGCACTAAATCAACATTTATATAAGGGTAAGGGGAGATAAGGTAAGCTGCAGAATTATAGGTGGAATGTGAGATGTTTATTGAGTCGTGTTCGTAAGAGCTAGGCATATAGCGGTATTGTGGTCGAAGAGTACGTCGCGTCTGCCTGAGAGGACTTGATTGGCGAAGAACAGAGGTGCGGCCTTCAGCCAGTAGTAGACGGAAATGTGTGGCATCAGAAGATTTAGTAGGATTCAAACGATGATCTGGGGAAAATGAGGAGAGTAGAAGGAATTAGAATTGTAGTTCGGGTCTTTATGGATTGTGCGAACAGGCGATTGAAAGGGACTAATACGCGGGATCCTCTAGTGGCAGGTTGTAAGTGTGAGTATATGGGGCGTTGGTTGCAGCGCTTTCTGACAGGATATCAAAAGGTATGTAAAGACGATAGGGAAGGGTGTGTGAAGAATTAAAATGATAGAGTCGAGAAAGTGACTGGTGTTCATATCTTAATCAGCGTTGAGTGAGCATGGACTTGTGTTATTGTCTCTCCTTGTATTAATTCAATTTTATATCGGACTGGGGATTTGGAAGAGAAGTAAGGAGGTGGGGCGTGGCTAGTAGGATGGTGTTAGGAATGATGGTAGACGATGGAGAGAGAGGTAGGTAGGGGTGCCCTAGATCCTATTATACGTCGCGGATGATCTTGGTTTTGCGTTGTGAGAGTTGGCCAGAAGGTGTTTAAAAGGAAGAGTATTGAAAGTTAAAAGCCTACTGAAAAGAGTAACGATGTATGGTTGTGAGTGAGGACAGTCCTGCTTGTGTTGGAAGTTAGTGTTATGACTGGTAGAGAGCAGCTTGGAACGAGTGGTCTACGTTTAAATATTGTAGGATATAGTTGGGATGCGAAAGGAATAAGGTGATGATGCGAGGTGTAAAGTATCGGATGTGATGGTAGGCAGGGTGGCTGGTGTGCGCAATTAAATCCGGAGTTGCTAAAGGGACCTAAGTTTTGAAGTGCATGCTCTGGGTCTTACATGAGGGTAAATAGTTGGTTTACCTGAATTGAATTGTTGTCATATAGTTAGTTTGGAGACTCATGGTACCGCGAAGTAGTAAAGGATAACGATTGTAAAAGCAATGCTGTTTCAGAGATGAAAAATTTAGGGCATGGTTAGGGTGTCGAGAAAGAAGGATAATAGACTAGAGTTTTGTTGTGTTGTGAAGATAAGGGGGTAACAGTGAGAGAATAATGAAGTATTGTTGAGGATGTTTGGTACATGTGGGCGAAAGGATGATGATAGTTTCTGTTGGTTAACGCGAGTATAATGTGGTTGAGTGTCTGGGGAATCGACCAGTTGGTGCAGAACGCGATGAAAAAAGGAATGAGGTCAGTAAGAGGAATGCCTGGAGGAGACAATGTTAGTGTTGGGCTGGAGGTGGACGAAGCAAAGCTGCCAAATATAGGTGAATCGTCGGGGTTTTTCGAGGGTGGGTGGTGTCTGTGGCCTATCCTGGGCCAAGGGATGAAGCCTGCCATTGATCGAATATGAGTAGTTAGCAATGAACGGCAAACTCTAATTCCAAAGGCGGGGGTGGCTGCCCCTCTGGTACTTTCCAGGAAAGCGCGAGGTGATTCTTTCGGGGGCCGCCCCCGGTGGACGCTATCTGTGGTGTATCTTTTCCATGGGCTGGGCGTTTTACCCTGTGGATCTTGTTCCCGCTGGGGTCCTATATTTCATTCATCGGCCAGTGTACGTGCGTGATGCACGTGCTGTGCGTGTACCATTATTATATGTTACTTCAATGAGCGTTTTTCCTCTACTCCTTTTGTTCAGCCGTCTGTCCCCGTCTTATTCCCTACTATACTCCAATCTGCGTGGCGAATGGCCGCGCAGCATAGGTTAGCTTACAGAGGCCTACTGTTCAAGCGGCTACTTTCATAAGTAGCGTGACTTCCATCGCTGTAGCTACACTAAGCGCATTTGTGCGGCGGAGCCGCACACGATGGTTTAGCTATAGCATGACCGTGTTTAACCCGTTACGTACAAGTATTAATACGACTTGGAAATGTGTACTAGATGTATAATTAAAGACACATCTAATGTTAGCTCTAGGTGTATTAGTACACGTACTATTATTTCCGTGGGTTTCCGCTGCATCCCCATGGGGTCCGCTTGCGGGGAACCGCCCCGTTGACTCACCTGGTTAACCGTCCGGCCGTCGGTTACTGCGTGCGTCGCTCGAGAATACTCTGTGACGTCGCACCTGGCCATGACTTCACTTTTTTAAAATTTTCCGTACTGCATGTATAGATTCGGTGCAGCAGCACTGACATTCGATCAGGTGACCGCACTTTAGTCTGGAATCTCTTTCATGTTGTTCGCTTGTTGCTACCGTTCGAACAGTTATCTCGAGACGGGAGATTAGCTTTGAGACTTTTTTCTTTTGTGGTACAGCTACTGATAAATAAAATAATAATAATAAAAAAAAAAAAAAAAAAAAAAATAATAATAATACATAGATAATAATAATAATAAAATATAATAATAATAATAATAATAATATAATATTTATAATATGATAATATATATCTATTATATAGTATATATTTATATAATATATATATATATATATATAGTATAATATTATATATTACGTATATATAATATATATATATATATATATATATATTAATATATATACTAATAATATACTATATATATTATATATATATATTATAATGATATATATATATATTAAATATGTTAACCTAATGAACATAGACATTTCTACCACCGACAATGCTGAGACCTACAATACTAACAACGAACAAAAAACAAAGACCAAGTAACCACAGTAGTCCTTCCTCTGTAAGTAACTATAGCCAGATCAATTAGCACAACAACAACAGCAGCAAGCAATGAGCATGAGCATTCCCCCGGTTAGAGATAGTATAGCGTGGTGTCAATACCTTTATATATATATAATATACCTAAAATAATACATATTATAAATATATATAATAGTAATATATAATATATATATAGTAGTATAAAAGTAAATATATAGGCTATACGATATAATAAATTTCGGCGGGAAACGCACTTTACTTACGCTGGGCGTAAGGACGTTCCGCTCAGAGGGGTCGAGAGGGGGGAGGACCCCTCCCGACCCCGATGAGCGGCGTACTAAGGGCCTTTAGTGCCTCTTAAATCCAAATTATTTATTAAATCATGAAAATTTCTAGTATGCTGTTTATTGTGTTTCATCAATGAACACCGTTATAATGAAGATCATGAACCGTTCTATACTGGGACGTCATCTATTTTAAGCCTAACCATATGCTCATGTACATTCATGAACATCCGTATTATCATGAACCATTCTGAATGAACGTTTCATGAAAGTAGAACGTATCCTATGACGTCACGTTCATGCGATACAAGACCAACTATATATAATTATATACTATATATATATATATATATTATAATAATATATATCTATATAAATATATATATAATATAATATATATATATTATAGCCTGTCATCTATGCAAGTGTGTGTAGGTCGAGCTTCACACATAGTGTTGTTGCGTGTGGTAGTCACATATAGGTGGTGTGAAGACGTTCACACAGCACCATTTTAGAACATTTTTTATTTACAATTCTATTTATAATGTACTATAATATAATATAAATATATATATATATATAGTATATTCTATAATGTAATATATATAGTATATATCATATATATATATATATAAAGCTTGCATATATAATATATAATTATTATATATATATATATATATATATTTGCGAAAACTGCACTTTTAGTCATAGGCTAAGGCGTAGGACGTCCCGGCTCCGCGTGTCGAGAGGGGGGGACCGCCTTCCGCGACCCCGCTGAGTGGAACTGGTCCTTACGGCCTTAGCGTCTGTAAATCCAAATTATTTTATTAAAAACAGTAAAATTTGCTAGTCTACGTTTTATTGGTTTAGTCATCGAACAAGACCGTTGTAATAATGAAACGCATACGGACTTGAAATTAAACACGTACAAAGGGTAATAATATAATAATAAACTAATATAATATTAAATAAATAATAATAATAATAATATATAATAATAAAAAATAAAATAATAAAAAGAAAAATAATATAATAATAATAATAATGAAGATGGAGCTTCTTCAAACAACAGCTTCCTTCAATAAGTATTTGTAGTAGAGAGTGGTAGTCAGTAGAGTAGTAGTAGTAGTAGTAGCGTAGTAGTTAGTTAGTAGAGTCAGTATGTTGGCATCATAGCTCTTTACATAACTGATTATATATCACAATTAATTAATTTGTTTAACATTTCGCCATTACAACAGCGTCGTACGCACGTGAATGAAATAGATTAATAACTAATATTAACTCGTTCAGCGACAGGATTGTATGTAAGCATGTACAGACTAGCTAAGATGCTAAAAGACGAAGAAGTAATAAGAAAAGAGAATATAGGAAAAAGAAGTAAGAAGCGAATCAGAAAAAATAAGAAGAATAAGCAAAGAAGTATTACATATGCCACCTCTAGCGGTAGTAGTAGTAGAAACCTGGAATATGGGATAAGTATTGAGTAGTAGTAGTAGTAGTATGAGTAGAGAATCACAGTGAAGTGTTTGACATTGACATGATAAGATGTGCATATACAAAGATAGAAGAAGAACAAGTAGAAAATAATAATTATTAATAACAATAATAAGAAGAATAAAAAGAAGAATTATAGAAGAGACAATAAGAAGAATAATACATCATCACCTCAAGCGTATAATTAGTTACAAAGCTGGTATAGTAGGTAAGTAGTTGAGCAGAAGTAGTTGTACAGTACGTAGTAGTAGTAGTAGTAGAGTGTAGTTAGTAGTAGTAGTAGTGAGAATCATTTTTAGCCATAGTAAATAGTTAACATGAAAGGCGGTATACTGTACAAAGGTCCCAAAACCTAGATAGATAAGAAGAAGAAAGAAGAAAAAAAAGGAAGAGGAATAGAAGAACGAAGAAGAAGAATACACCATTGCCTCAATGCATAAACGTTAATATGTGGTAGTAGTGAGTAGTAGTAGTATGTAGTAGTAGAAGTATAGTAGTAGTTTAGTAGTATGATAGTTCAGTAGTTAATAATCAGCTGTATATTAGTATAGTAGTAGTTAGTAGTAGTAGAAATAATTATATTCAAATATATTCAACCACTTGTCATTTCAGTCCTCATTCTTTTATACTTCCACTTACTTGTCTTAACACGAACTTAAACGTTGTAGCATTTAATAGTAATATTATTATAAATTATAAAATAAATTAAAAGTTTTCAGCAAAATCTAAAAGTGAGGTAGATTAAAACTAATCGTATTTCGTTTCAGTGAATGTATCATCTCTGCGCCGGTGATTGTGGTTCTTCTCCAATCACACGATAAGATCTTATCGTTCTTATGCTTGTTTATCTTATATTTTTTCTTTAAA
>JABUQX010084178.1:27500-32500 GCA_015478945.1 Trachelipus rathkii | reverse complement strand
CCATGTATATAATATATAAAATAATAAATAATTATATATAATATATTAATATATAATTATATTAATATAAATAATATATAATTATATATATATATATATAATATATATATATATAAATAATATATAAATATATATATATATTATTATATAATATATTTATATTAAATAATATAATATATATATATATAATATATAATTATAAATAATAATATATATATATAATACTATATATATATATATATATATATATATAGATATATACATATACATAGATATATTATTATATACTATATCAAATATATAAATATATATATATAATATATATATTATATATATATATATTATAATATATATAAAGTATATATATATATATACTATATATAGTATATTATAATATATATATAATATTATATATAATATTAAATATATATATTATATATATATATATATATATGATATATATATATATATAATAGATATATATATATATATATACTATTATATTAATATATATATACAGTAGTATATATATGTGCTGTGTGGGTGTGTGTCGTGTGCGGTGTGTCGTGTGTGTGTTTTGTGTGTGCGTGTGTGTGGATTGCGTGCTCGAGGTTTACCAGATGCATGATTTTTGTCGGTAATCAGAGATGTGCGTTGTTTTAAAACCCTATTTTGATGCTAATTTCATTGCTATTCAAAAGCAATGTGAATCAATCCATAAAAGAAAAAACTTTCAAAAGTGCATGTTGTCGGCCGCATAAAATCGCCTAATAATGATTTGCTATTGCCAAAAAGATTTCAATAATATATATATATATATTTATATATAAGTAATAGTATATATAATATATATATATATAAAAATATATAATATAATATTATGTATATATATAATATATATAAATATAATATTATTTATATACTTATATATATATATATATATAATATATATATATATATCAGGACATTTAAAGTGGTATGACTCCGTTGAATCATTAGCGTTAAGGTTAATTAGGTAAGTTGGGTTAGTTAGTTAAGGTAGGTTAGGTAAGTAGCGTTAGGTTATGTGTTAGTTAGTTACCCAAAAAATTTTAATGTATTTACCTAAATTATTAAAACTACGATACATGTAAGTATTGACTTTCGACTCTGAAACCACGTATAAAATAGCCATATATAATATATATATTATATATATATAATATATATATATAATATATATATATATATAGTATATATATATGATATACATATATATATATATATATATATATATATATATATATATATATTAATATATATATATAATATATATAATTATATATAATATATTGTAGTTAGGGCGAAAACGGCGATGGCCAGATTTACCTCTAAATCGGCCTACCTGCCTATCATATACGATTTTACGACTTTTGTAGACTCAGCTACCTTCTGGTATTTTCACATCTGCATTTTAAAGGGGTCTTAGCCTCGGGAAAACAAGCTGATAAGCATTTGTCTGCTATTTCATTTGTGTGATGCGTGGCTGCAGATATGTCCGCCGCCATGTACTTTCAACCCCGATAGCACCCATGTTTCTCCCCCTACCCCCCTTTTTCTATTCAGCATGTATATGATTTCACGTCTTTTCTTGAGCCTTAGGTTTAATCCTTTTTCGCATTTTATCAGTTGTTATAGTATTTTCAGCGACTTTCTTCAGCTCGCTACTTCATAACATTATTTAGGCGCTTCCTCTAAATCTGCTACTATAGGTAAATTCAGTATTTTTTTTCACTTTTAAAAAACCTTTTTATTTTTTTTTCCTTTTTTCCGGGGGAACGTTTTAACATTTAGGTATAATTATTTAAGACTTCTAATTTACTCAGTTACTTATGTTAGAGATATGCTTGCAAAGTGTGAATAGTTACTTTGTAGCTAGTTACTTTACTGTTGCTAAGTATGAAACTTTGTTAATTTTAACCGTTTATTCGAGTAGGTATGTAGTTTGTCATGTACATTATATCTTAGTTCAGGTTATGATATGTAAGGTTTATTAATGTAAAACTTTGTTACGTTAGCATATATTCGTGAACACGTATGATTAATTAGACAGAAGTTTTTAACATTAATAAACCTTACATATCATAACCTGAACTAATGAATATAATGTCAATGACAAAACCCTAACATTACCCTACCTTTCGAATAATAACAGCCAACATAACAAAGTTCATTACTTAGCAACAGTAAAGGTAACAACATTGCATACAGAACTAACCTATTCACAACTTTGCCAAGCATATCTCTAACATAAGTAACTGAGGTATAGAAAGTCTTTAAAATATATACCTAGAAGATAAAACGTCGAAAAAAAAAAGTTAAAAAGTGCTAAAATACTGAAATTTACCTATAGGTTGCCAGATTTAGCAGGAAAAGCGCTAAATAATGTTCATGAAAGTAGCTGAGCTGAAGAAAGTCGCTAAAAAAATATACAAAAATGATAAAAATGCCGAAAAAGATTAAAATAAAAGGCTCAAGAAAGAACGTGAAATCATAACATAGCTGAATAGAATAAAGGGGGTAGGGGAGAACCTGGGGTGCTAGCGGGGTGAAAGTAACAAAAAATGTACACATACACTTGGTCACCCACACATACCACACACATAAATAAGCTGGCAAATGCATATGAATAAGGGTCCCCCGGGGGCTAGCCCCCCCCCTTAAAAATGCCAAGAAATGGAAAAAGTAGCCAGGAAGGTAGCTGAATACTAAAAAGTCGCTAAAAATACGTATATGCATAGGCAGTAGCAGATTTAAGGTAGAATCGCAGCCTGCCGTTTTCCCCCCCTAACTACCAATTATATATAATATAATGATATAAATAGATATCTATATATATATATAATAATTATATATATAATATATATATAATATATATAGATTAGTATATAATTATATTTAATTATATTTAATATATATATGATATTATATATATATAATAAATATTATATAATATGCTATTTATAAGTGTTCTCCAGGAGCGAAAGTCAATAATTAATTGTATGTATTTTAATAATTTTAGTAAATACATTGAAATTTGGGGTAAACTAACTACCTAATGCCTAACCTAACCAACCTTTACCTAACCTAACTTAAAGCCAACCTAACCAAACTTAACTAAATTAATCCAACCTTAATATATAACGGAGTCAACCACTTATAAATTCCTTTAGTATATATATATATATAATTATATATATATAGTATTATACTATATATATATACTATAAATATATATAATATATAATATTATTATATATCATATATATATATATAGTATATATATATATAGATTATATATAATACTATATTTTATATATTAATATATATAAATTATTGAAACTTCTTGGCCATAGCAAATTTCATATTCAAATCGATGTATTGCGCCGACACCCATGAAACCTTTTGAAAGTTTTTTCTTTTATGATTGATTCAACATGCTTTTGCTAATAGAATGAATTAGCACTCAAAATAGGTTAAACAACGCCACTCTCGACTTACCGACAAAAAGCATTGCATCTGTAAACACTCTGCACCCGGACCAATACACACACAACCACACACAACAAACACACACACACACACACACGCACCACCCGCACACACCACACACACACACACACGATATATATTATACTGTATATATAATATATGATATATACTATATATATTAATATTATATCCTATATATATATTAGTATTATTATATATATATATATTATATATATATTTATATATATATATAAATATATATATAATATATATAATATAGTTATAATATAGTATAGTATAATAATATATATATAAAGCGGTGATGGTGCGCGAGAAATAGAGTGTCGAGACCTAGGTAAAAAGAAGAGGGGCAGGCCTGAGGGGGTATAAAATTATAGATAATATATATATATATATAATATATATAACTATATATTTATAATATATATGTATATGTAATATATAAATATATTAGATATATATAATAATATATAATATATATATATATATATATATACTATATATATTATATATATATAAATATATATATAATATATTATAATAATATATATAAATATATATATATAATATATATATATATATATATATATATATATATATAATAAAATATATAATATTATATATATATATAATATAATATTATAATATATATATATAATAATATATATAATATATAATTATCATAATATATATAATATAATATATACATAGTGGGCGTTTATCGCATAAATTTATTGCGATAAACGTTCGGTATATCGTTATCCGATAAAATCTTTACCGATAATCGGTATCGCAATATTTTGCTTCCAAAACTACATAACTATTCATCATAGTTATCGCGATAACGGTTTCGGGTTATCTGCTATCCGATAAAATATTTTATCAATAATGGGTATCGCGATACTTTTTGTTAAATTATAATATATTAATATAATATAATATATATATATATATATATATATATATATATATATATATAATAAGTATATATATATATATATATATAATAATATATATATATAAATACATAATATAATATAATATTAATATATATTATATAATATAATATATATATATATAATATATATATATATATATATAGTATAATATTATATATATATTATATAATATATTATATATATCGATAATATCGTCCACCTGCTAACTGTACCAGGCCAGTGGCGTCATAATGAGTTAACATTTTAATTAAAACTTTAAAATTGAACTGTTTCCCATCGTTGTCGGTGGATTTTTTGTATTTAACTCTTAATTACTGTTTTTATAGTGAATGAAGTCCCTAAGCTTTTAGAAATTATTTAAATATATGCTACTTATGCCGCTTCTTATTTTTGCAATCCATTGCAGATTAACCCTGTACAGATTTAAAATAAAAATAAAAAATACAATCAACTCATGTATGAGATACTTTCTAGAATCATGCCACATCA